>PVJH01004213.1:0-128621 GCA_004026705.1 Nesogale talazaci
TGATACCTGATAATTAATCCCTTTGACACCTCATAGTCATATAGGCTGCTGTTCTTCATTCATGTGGGCTTTGTTGCTTTCAAACTAGATGGCCACTTGCTTACTTTCAAGCTCTTAAGATCCCAGACATTATATCTTTTGATAGCTGGGCACCACCAGCTTTCTTCATCATTTTTGCTCATGCACACATTTGTCTTCAGTGATTATGTCAGGAAGATAAGCATCGTGGAATGACAATTTAATAGAACAAAGTGTTCTTGCATTGAGGTAGTGCTTGAGTGGCGGTCCAATGTCCATCTGCTGTCTTAATACTAACCCTATAAGTATATGCACATAGATCTATTTCCCATTCTCATATATAAATATATTTACCTATGTACATGTCTGTATTTAGACCTCTATAAATGCACTTTACCTCCCTGTTCTTTCCTCTTTTTCCTTTTACTTTTCTCTTGTCCCACTATCATGCTCAGCCCTGTTTATATCTCCACAGGGAAGAGGGACCAAACTTAAACCCAGTGTTCTAAGTTGTGAATGCAGCATGATGGCATGGAGTGGGTAGCCAGTGGAGAGGTGTGGGGCCCAACCCCATCCCCAGCTATGTGGACAGCCTCCCTCCCACTCCAGGGGAGTTTGCTTTGGAGGACAGCACTGAAGCTGCAGCTTGTGTGACCAGATCACACAAGAATAAATGAAGGGGGAGGAAGAGAGAGTGGAGTGCATCCTGGCCCACCTTTCCTTGGACAATATCCCCATTCAGAACAGCCCATGCACAGAGAGGACCATCTGGTCAACCCCATTAAGAAGCACGATGTCCCTCGCTGACCCAAGGCCTTATGAGGACAACAGTGGAGAAGCAGAGTTGGGATTGTATCCTGTCTGACCCCACCACACCAAGACAAAACACTAAGGGAGTGTAGTAGAGCAGCAGGGGGAACATAACATGGAGTTTTCTAAAGAGTTCTAAAGATACACTTTGGGGTCAGCGTGTTGCACCCTGTAGTACTCGGGCAGAGGATACTTCTGGAAGTTGATGAACAGACCTTTAACTAATTATGAGGTATTTTTTGTTATATTATTTTTATTTTGTTACTTATTTTGTTGTCATTGTTTTGCTTTCTTTGGTTGCTTCATCTTATGGTGTCTCTTTTTTTGTACATATTATTATCTCTGCAAGTCTATCTAAATAAATTAGGCTGGATGAATAGTCAGGAGGAGAAAACAATGGGACTGATGCTTCCGGGGGGACATGGAGGTGTTGTTGACCAACCCAGGAGTAAGGGAACAACAAGTGACCCAAATTTAGTGACAAGATAGGTGTGAGAGGCCTGATTGGGATTGAGAGAAATTACTGAAAGCCAAACCTCATGTTTTGTAATGACTGATTTAAGCGAGCAGTGCCTGGTGGTGAAGTCAAGTTTCCTGCTTGCAAAAAATGCTGCAGGAACTGTTGTGATATAGAACTTAGCTTACAAAGACAGTGTTATAGGCAAAACTCAAGTGTATGATTGGTTTTGTTTTTCCATGTCAAAAAGTGGTGAAATGTTGTTTGTGACAAACCTTATTTAGGTGTCTGTCAACTTCCTAAACAGATGAAAATGTCTATTGATAGTGTATTTGGAGTTCATTTCACCGGGTCAGACTGTCAATCAAGCTTTTTATTTAGAGGTGATGAAAAGATTGCATGACCGTGTGTGACAAAAAAAGGGCTTACTTGTGGCAAACGGGAGACTGATTTTTCCCCCCACAACAATGCACCTGCAGCCATCTCAATGTGCCAGATTTGGGTAAAAATCAGTATGTCTCTCTTTCCCCATGCACTTGACTCACTGAATTTGCACTATGCTACTTCTTTTTGTTTCTGTGAAAGAAGAAGGACATGAAAGAGCTGAAAATTGATGACATAAAAGAAGTGAAGAAAAAAATGCAGGAAGTATTGTCAGCCATCTAAACTGATGAACTTGAAAAACCTTTCCAAAAATGGAATCACAGATTTGACAAATGCATTAAGTGTACTAGAGAGTACTTTGAAGTTTTTTAGGTTGTTCTGTAAAAAATATTTAAATGCATGTATTTGAAAATGAAAATCCTGTTTTGAGGGATAAATGCCCATTCATAAAATGCCCATTGGATTGTCAGGGCTAAAGATCTGTATGGAAGCAAGTTGCCACATCTTTATTCTATAACATATGTAATGGATTCAAAGCTCCTAGATTTCTGTAATCAGGCTAGTGCTTAACCAAAGCACCACCAGGGTTCCTCAATGGAATATTACTCAGCCCTAAAAACCGAAGTCCTCAAACAAGTCACAATAAGAACAAACCTTGAATACATTATGCTAAGTGAAAGAAGTCAATCACTACAGGACAATGATTGTATGAGCTCACTAAAATTAGATACATCAAATAAATTAATATAGATAGATCAGAGTTTGATAGAGGCTACCAGCAGCTGAGGAAAGGGAAAGAGCAACTACTGCATGAGAAACATTGAGTTTTTGCTTATGGACATGGGAAATTTGGCAAAGGAAAATGGGGAGAACTATACACAAATTGATCACTCTGAATTGTATGTGTGAAAAATAATGAATTGGAAAATGGGATTGAAAATGAACCTAAGATTCTAAGGAGTTATAAACTTGCTTCAAAAACAGACCTTGTAATTTGTGAGTCAAGTCTGGTTTTACTTATCTGGTTCCCAGGCCAGTGCTATCTATGTCACAAAATCACCTTTCTTCCCTTGTTCAATTTGATATTTAATGCCTTTGAAACTTCTCAAAGATGACACAGAATACCATGATTTTATATAAAGGCATTTATGTAGCATAAGCAAATTGCTAAATAAAGGCATTACGTTCTATCACAGTAGTGGTATCACAAGTGTAGCTTGAAATCCACCAAAACTTACTTCATTTGTCAAGAGGATTAAGAGTGAATGAGTGGAGTGTAGCCTGTCAATCAGGTCATAGCCAATGAGGCCTTTGTGTGGGCATGGCCTTCTCCTGAGGATTCTGGGAACTCTGGTATTCATGCTTAGAGACTAGAGAATCAATCAATCTCAATCAATCTCTCTCTCTCTCTCTCTCTCTCTCTCTCTCTCTCTCTCTCTCTCCTCACTCCCTGGGAGATAGTGGAGCTCAGAAGATACATGGAACTATGCTAGTGCCCAGAGCTCAAGGTGCTACCTAGAGTCCCCTGTCAGTGCTGAGATGCTTACAATGTCACTGGATCCATAAGACTTCCCACCCATTGGCTTGTGATCCTCCTTCATTTGGGATCATTGCATGTCTTTCACAAGTCTGAAGAGGATTTTATAAGTTGGAATCAGATATATGGACTAATATTGGACTTTGGGATTTGATCTGGACTGGGCCGGGCTGCTTTCCAAATGTACACTTACTGTTTATATAAAGCTGTTTCACATTTACACATATACACTTATTCACATATGAGTCTCCCTGCATTAGTTTCTCTAGTCTACTTGGACTAGCACATTTACAGATATGTTTCTAATGTATGTAAGACTAATCTTTGAGTGATGAACTGTCCCTATTTGTTGTTGTTGTCTTTTCTTTACCATAAATGGTGATGGATGAGACTGTAAATAGTGGTTTCATGGGAAAAATGAAAGAGTGGGTGCTCAAAGGGCTATTTTTATTTCAACTTTAGGTTGTAACTTCAGAAACCATATCTCTGTACAGTGATACCTTTCTTAAGATATATGCTTTTATACATTCTCCTTGAAATGCCTGACCAAGAGTCAAGGATCCTTTCATGAAATGGGGCTGCATCTTGTTCCTTTGCAGTTGCCTTTCCATTTGGTGTTCAGTCAACTGTACATTTGATACAAATATTGCTTTCAGGACTTCCAGAGCAGATAAGAAGCCTGCTGATGTGAAAATCCAGCACAGAATCTATACTTAGGTAGCCCAGTGAAATTTAGTTGGGTGAATAATTACTATGATACTCATAATTAATAATTATCTTGTGCCAGTGGAGAATTGTACTAATTGGTAATCTCTTCTCTTAAAAGTCCTAATATTTTATTTCTGCTTATTGCTAACTATCAAGTGGAATTCTAATGGAAAAGTGGATGACTGGTATTGTAATAATTATAACTGTAATCACATTCAGCAGCTAACCTCTAATTAAAATAAATCAGATGATGTAGCGAATTGGCTACATGCAGTTGTGTTTCCAATAATATATCTTATTGGGAAAAATTATTTTCTCCCCCTGACTGCCTTTGAAGATCAGATTAAAAATTATATGACTGGGTTGCATTTGTGAGGAGATGTTTTCTGTGGCAATAAGTAGGTTAATTGCATATTCATCAGGTGATGGAGTTTCAGGATAAACACAAGTTAGAATGTAATAAGTATCATTGTTTCTATTGGAATTATAATATTGCTACCTTGCAATTATATGCGGGTCATTCTTGAATGTTCAGCTAGTAATGAACACGTGTACACAAACGAAATTTCTTGACTACACCCTAGAAAGCGATCCATGGGGTTGTTATTTTCCACATTTTACATGTGTGATTTGAGGGCAATCATTTTTCTTTTTGTTTCTGAACCTTTTCCTAAATTATATCTAAAATTAGCATATAACACCATACACACCTACTGACATTGCACTCATTCTAGATTCTAGTAACCCAGGCTATGAACTTTTTGTTTTGTTTTGTTTCTTGTTTTTTTTGGGGAGAGGGTCATCACTGCCCTCGGGTGGTGGGAGTAGGACGCCCAACCTTTGCTCCGTGGAGCTGGAATTGAACCTCCATCCCAGTGGGCCGCAGTCCCACGCACAGCCACTGGGGCTCAGCTCTGGCTATGAACTTTTAAAGAAGCAGGGAGCCTCACCTTTCTCTCAGAGAGCATGTTGGCAGATTTGAACTGCTGAGTTTCTGATCACTTGCCCAATGCTCACCTGACAGTGTCACCAGGTGTGACAGTTACATAATCTGTCAATCTGAAGGGGTGGAGCTTATCCTGTCAATAGATCACACCTTGATGAAGTCGTTTCGAGGTGCTAAGGAGATAAAAAGCCCACTGGAGACCAGACTATACTCCCTGCCTAGTCTTCCTGCTGACAAGACACATGGAGCTATGCCAGAGCTCTAAAGCTAAGGAGCCACATGAAGACTCCTGCCACCACTGAAAGGCTTGCACTGCCCCTGGATCCACGAGACTTTCCACCCACTGGCCTGTGATCTTCCTGCATTCATCATCATTGCATGTTTTGTGTGAGTCTGAAGAGAAATTTATAGATAAATATATAGACATATGGGTGAGTACAGGATTTATGGACTTGATTTAGACTAGACTGGAATGTTTTCTTAATATATGATTACTTTTTATATAAAATCCTTTCTTATACAAATATGAGAGTGTATGAATTTGTTTCTCTAGTCAAACCAGACTAACACACCAGGATTTCTCCTTACAATTAGCACACATATATCTTTACCTGATATGCATGTGAGTGTGTGCATATGTACCCGCATATTTTGTGTGTTTATGCATATGAGGACTTCAAAAAGTTTTCAGAAGCAGAACTTGAAAGCTAATGGATTTTTTATATGCACTTTTTAAAGACATTTTGTGTGTGTGTGTGTGCGTGTGTGTGTATGTGTCCCAAATACCAGTCAGGCCAAGCTAATTTTAAGAACTCACCACTAAAATACAGGGAACAAAATTGGCAATATGTGTGTGTGTTCTATGAGGGTGGAAATGGAGGTAGGACAATTTCCTGAAATGAAAATCTAATAACTAAATTAAATATTTTTTGCTGCATTTTCAATCTTGTAGTTACCTGCTACCTGGTGCTCTTGAGTTGATTCTAATTAATAGCTAATAACTCTACACCACAGCGTAGAGGTGGCCTATAGGGTTTTCAAGGATAAAAGTCTTTACAGAAGAGATCGTCTCCTCTGTTTCCCAAAGAGCAGCTGGTGGATTTGAATCACTGAACTTGCAAGCAGCTGCTTAAGTCCTGACTCACTGCACCCCACCCCGGGGCTTCTGTAGAATCTGCATAACTCTGTTATGATACTAGAAGGAGCTATTGACAATACTAAAAGAAATGGGCCTCGTTGTGTTATGAAAAATCTTTATTTATGAGAACCAATGGTCTGGACCCACAGGTCATAGTTTATCTGATCAATTAAAAAAATTCATGTGCACTTATTAATGCTGTGTTCTAGGCATAAGAGATCTGAATGAAGCATAAGAGATAGAGGAATGGATAAGAGAGATAAGATTTCTTTTGTCCTTAAGCTTCCATGCTAATCATTGAACTTTTACTATACATGCTATATCATACTAAGTGGTCTCTAACACGAAATGAGCTCTTTACATTTCATGGTAATTATTGTGAGATAAGTAGCAAGTGAGTCATGAAAGTCTCTAAAAAGTGCTAGGAGAATTCCAGGAGGAGATGGAAACTTTTAAGATGGTGATAGTTGAAGATTTGGGGCAATATTTATGTCAAAGGCAAATCTTTGCCATAATCTGGGCTATGGGATCCCAAGTCTAACTTCAGAGTGGCCCTTGGCATCTAAATTTGCATAGTCTTTGCAAGTCTTTTTGGGATTATTCTTCAATCATGTCAGATGAGTTGGAGGAAAGAAGCACTTTCCAATCATCTTTAAAATGGTTACATGTTAAGGGTGCACGAAGTGATCTTAAGCTATGTGTAATGTGTTTTGTACATGTGTAGTAACTCAATTTATGTGATGGCATTTTCATGATGTATATGAAGAAAAGGTTGAAGTTGTCAGGGATTTTGTGTTGTCTGAGTCCACAATCAATTCCATGAAAGCCGCAGTCAAGAGATTAAATGATGCATTGCATTGGTTAAATCTGATGTACAAGATGTCTTTAGAGTATTGTAAACCAAGAATGTTACTCTAAGAACTAAGATGTATCTCACTAAATCCATGGTATTTTTCATTACCTCACATACAAGTGAAAGTTGGATATTGAACAAGGAAAACTGAACAATAGGTGCATTTGATTTAAGGTTCTGGAGAAGAATATTGAAGTAACATGGACTCCTAACAAGACAAATTGATCCTCTTGGCAGAAGTGCAACCAGAGTACCCTTTCGAGGCCAGGATAACTAGTCATTTTTTCGGACATATTTGGGACATACTTTGAGGTGAGAACCAGTCCCTGTAGAATATTATGCATGGTAAAGTGGAGAGACTGCAAAAAAGAGGAAGACACTCGAGGTGATGGATTGACACCATGCCAGCCACAACTGGCTCAGAATTATGAACAATTGCGAGGATGACATAGGACGGTGTGATGCTCTGTTCTGTTGTGCATACGGTAGCTATGGGTCAGACCGACTCAATGGCACCAAAGAGCAACAGCAACATGAGTTGGAACTATCTCAAAGACAGCTAACTACAGCAATCTCGTGCTATCGGTACTTTTTTATCATTTCAGCATTACTTACCGAGTGACTCTTCAAGATCATCTAACTGCTCATTTGAAAACATTCTCTTCATAATGATCCATTAACTCTATCATTTTAAACTTCCTGACACCAAAGTCAGGGCAGGAGTGTGGGGCCAACTGGGCCCTCAGCAACTACATACACACCTGTAGAGTTGAAAGAAGTTCAGTAAAGTCGTGAGGACTGTGGGAATAATGAACATGCCCAATCTGAAGGCCTGATCTAAATGCCAATGGAAAGGCAAATGTCTTCACCAAATAACACAATGTGGGAAAAGAAAACAGCCTTGTGAGATCTGACTGCACCAGCTCTGCTTCCCACTTTGCCTGATCTCTCGTTGAGGATGCTCTTTGTTTTCTCCCTGGAGATCATGCAGGAATCACCTGCCAAACATCCCTTCCACCTCCATGCCATCTAATTATAGCCCGTAACACTCCGGAGTGCTGACAGTGCCGAGCTATTGACTCTTGACACTCTCTAAAGCTCTTAATTATCTTTTCACATAAGCCCCTTTCAGACCTGTCAACTTCTTTGTATTGTTTATGGAGTGAAAAAAAATAGCTTATTAAGATTTCAGGACTATGCAACCAGAGGCAAACTTGAAGTTACACTTGTGGGTGCTCTAGGATGTCAATTCAGTCATACACACACAAGTGTGGAGAGATTCAAATCATACATGGCAATTCTGATGCCAATTTACAATGGGATAAGTAAAAGTAATCCAGCAAAATAGAATTTGCTCATACTTTGATTAACTTGTCCCTGGAATTAATAGTCAGCCTATCCTTCCCTTGGACTTCAAATATTTATATGAGTTAGAAATAGATAAACATGAACATCACATACATACACACATGCATGACTGAACTTTGAAAAATATAATAATTAGAAAATATTTTTTTAAATTTCATGCAAAACCTTAATAGGCTTTTAAAATGGAAATTAGTAATTTCAAAGAAATACCCATGCTTCACCCTTACTTACAAATTATTTCCATATGACTTAAATTTGCAACTTCTTCTGAGAGACTAAGAGAATTAGACATTGCTGTCAGTTATAATTATTTGATTACATATATTCTTATAAGGTAGTTGGAAAAAATCAAGTGATCTGCCTTAAGTTCTTCTATAAACAAGCCTGTCTTTTCTGTTAAGAGGGGGTGGTTTTAAAGTTAGCATGTACCCGGTGGCCGCCGGGAATGGGAAACCGGTGGCTGCCGCCTTGGCCGCGTGGGTTTCTCCGCGTGCGCGCGCAGCGTCTCACGTGTCGTGGGGGGCCGGGGGAAAAGAAAAAAAAAGTTAGCATGTGTAACAAAAATCCTAATAATAAAGCTTGTCATTCAAAAGCTCTCTTGTCATTTAAAAGAAAAAAAAGTTAGCATGTGTAACAAAAATCCTAATAATAAAACTTGTCATTTAAAAGCTCTCTTGTATCACTCATGAAATATAACCTACAGATGCGCTATGTCCCACTAAACTCAATCCAGGCGATTGTTCTCTGCTTTCCTCCAGCACTAGGACGGTCGGCTGCCTCCCTGATGCGGAGCACGTTGATGCACCTGGTTGGCATGTAGGCCCCTTGTTGTGTAAAAAGGATATATGAAGCACACTCCCAATGTTAAAATGTTCATGCCATGAGAAGTAAAGAAAAATGAGCTCAACCGAAAGCAAGAAATTCTCATTCCATAATGTAAAGTATTGTATATTCTCATCCCATGGGGATATCTGGTCCCGTTCTGACACCATTTGAGTGAGACTCTTCACCTCCCTCATTCTCTCCCTTTGTCTGTGTATGTGTTTTTAGTCCAATAAATTATGGCACATATCATTTGTCTATACCCGCCAGACTTTTGATCCTCATTTCAGTCCTTTTCACACATGCTGTTTTATTTAGCTCTACCTTTGCTGAGCGTGGGAAACAAATGGAATCAAATCTGTCCATGAAATAGCACAGGCTTCCAGCATATTCTTATTTGAAGAGGAAACAAGTGGTACCTTATGATCTTCAGAGTATCCCTGGTTGAACAGTGGGTTAAACATTAGACTGATAACCGAAGGTCAACCGTTCAAGCCTGCCAGCTGCTCGACAGGAGGAAGAGGAGACTGTGTGCACGCACTAAGATTTACAGTCTCAGAAAACCTCAGAAGCAGTTGCATGCTGCTCTGTAGGGTTAATATGAGTCATTGCCAAATCGACGACAGTGGGCTTTTTCACTGCTGGTGTTGTTCGCTTGGTTAATGGTCTCCAGCAATGATCATATAAAATACTTCAAGCCTGGAAGTAAAACTGGAAAAAGGAGCGTAAAAAGAAACTAGGGACCAGGAGATGTGGAGACAAACTATGAATTAGGGTAGGCAGCTTTTTACTTAAAGCGACAAGAGACTATGACTGGATAGCAAAGAGCCTCCTGTTACCCTTGGAAAGCCCAGATCAGTGTGCGCTGAAAGGAGGCAACAGTTCAAAGAGGACAAGCCAAGCATATGTAGATGTGTTGCTAAACAAATTATCTAAATCCCAGAGCTTCCATTTTCTGATCTGTAGATTTATATTGATGGTTCTTAGATTGCAGGAAATTGCTGCAAATATTAAATGCATAAATACGCTTAAAAGAAAACCCTGAAAAATCACTACTATTATGACAATTCCACCTCACAGTGAACTTATAGAACAAAACTAAGATGCCCCCAATGTGTTTCCAAGACTGCAAATCTTTATGGGAATCAAAAGCCTCAGCTTCCCCTCATGGAGAAGCTGGTAATGTCAAACTACTGACCATGAAGCCAGAGCCTTCTAAGATGGGATACAGCAGTGTATGTTCTCAAATGACTTCACCGAACTTATGAGGATACAATAAGTACAGTTAAGAGTAATGTGACCAAACCAGCAAATGCATTCACATTTAAGAATTATGATTGAAATTAATATTAATTGAGAATGCAGACAAGCCTATGGATATAAAAAATGGTTCCTGGTCTTTATGTAATGGAGGATTTGTTGTTTAGGTGTGAAAGGTATCGTCTCTAAAAAGGAAAGCAATCATATTTCAAGAAACAGAATCACATTGTGCTGCCAAGTCTCTGGTTTGAAACTCAGTTGTAGACTCAATTTCCCTAATTCATTTCTTGTTTGTTGTAGCCACATTTCTTAAAGTAAAAGGATTGCAGGTTTAGTACCTTAAATTTCTCATCTACTGGTAAGTTAGTGATAGCCTCATACAAAAGAAAAAGCAGACCAATCGCCTGGTAACTTGTGAGTGCTCAGGCATGATCAGATGCCAAACACCCATGTGAGTCCTTCTCAATCTGGCCTTTGTACATCTCCGTAGGTTTCTCCTTTCTTCCAGCAGAGATAATGCTGAGTAGACTTCAAAGAGGAAAGTCCTTCTGTAGCTCTGCTTAGAAAATTCACTATTTGGTACAGTTTTATATTCAGGATTAGAAAAGAAGAGGAGGACTCCAGGTGGGGAGTTAGCAGTAGAGAGGGAAGGTAGAGAGGCAGCCAAGCTGCAAGTAACAAAGGGCTGAGCAGAGACAGAGACAGAGACCCAACTAGAGGCTTGCACTTGCCACTGAGACATCAGCCCAACTCAGACCTCACTGAGTGGGAAATGCGGCACTTCTAGCAGGGCTGCAACACACTCATCAGTTGCGCCTTCAACAAATTGTATGCATATGTCAACAGGCACGTCAGCTATAGGAGGATTTCAACATCAGGGGGTTTAATGAGAATGTATACAATATTCAGAATGTGTGAAAAAGTCAAATGCACTTTACACAAACACACACGCATTCAACCTATAGGCAAATGACACATATTTACACTTCACCTCACAACCAAGATGTATTCACATATTCTTGAAAGTTGAAGTTTCATAATTTAGAATATATCTTTTTGGGTTGTTGCTTTTTGGGCGGGGATATCACTGCCCTCTGGGGGGAGTGGGAGGTCCAGCCTTGCTCCTGGAGAGCTGCTGCTGGGTTTGAACCGCCAAGCCACCAGGGCTCAGTCCCTGGAATATATCTTCTAAAAGAAAAGAGGTCATCAACATGTTGGTTTCCTAAGGGTTACCATGGCAAAATACAACAATAGGTGTGTTTTTTTTTTTTTAATGTAGAAGATTTTGTGTCACAATTCTGGAGGCTTGAATTCAGGTCATCAGCAAGTTCACACTCTCCATGAAACCTGGAGGAGATCTTGGTCTCTTTCAGTTTCTGGAACACACAGACATTTCTGTGTTAAAATGCATCTTCAAATGGCCATCTGCCTCTCTCTCTGGGTCTCTTACCCTCTTCTCTCTTATGAGGATACTGCAGTGATTGGATTAGGCCCCATGCCACTCCTCTATGATCTCGTGTAACTTCACTGAAGAAGCATTCGCTTGTTGCACAAGGGTTACAGTACTCAACTACTAACAAAAAAATCCGACAGGTCAAACCCACCAACTGAGACCAAGATGTGACAGCCCCCTTCTCTAAAGATTTATATTCTTGGCAATCCTATGGAGCAGATCTGCTCTCACTTACAGGCTCACTATTAGCTTGCATCTACAAGAATACAACAGATAGCATATGCTGCAAGATGCTTTTCCCCCCCTAAGAAATTCCTATTCACAGGGACTAGGACTTAGAACTACAACACATATTTTAAGGGACAATAGAATTGGTAATAACTGATATTTGTTAATTTTTTATACTAGTCTTCAAATGTTTATTTAGCCCACAATCTAGCTAAGAGATTATAATGTATATAATAAAGAGGTCCAGGAGCCCGGTGATATAGTGCTTATGACTTTGGCTCTTATCCTCAAGGTCAGCAGTTCCAAACCACCCAGCTCTGCTGGAGACAAATGAGGCTTTCTACTCTCATGAAGACTTAGTCTCAGAACCCCCCAGGGGCAGGTCGATCCTGCCCGTCAATATTGCTGTGAGTCGTCAGAATGGACTCAATAGCCATGAGCTTGTGCTTTTCATTTATTTCTACAGAGGCTAACTGGAGAAAGAGGATGTAAGATTAGATTTAACTTAATTTCTATTTTTCTTAGAATTTGATATAAGCCAAACCTATCACATTATGCATTTCAAACATGTGTCATTTAGTGTATGTCAATTTCACCTCTATAAAGCTGTTCAAATAAAAAGGCCAAGGAAAAGTTAGGAAAGCTCAATTTCTCGTCTTCCACCTTCTGTCTCAAACATTAAGTACAGAAGGAAAGGACATGATGAACTGCTCTCTGTCTTATCAGTGCTGGCACTCTAAACATTACTGATGTCTTTATGAACTTATCTAAAATCAACATATTTTAAGTTGCCGTCTTTATTTCAAAAGATGTTCTAGTCTATAATCAATACTTTTATCGTTGAATCAATTTTACTCAGAGTTGGGAACTGACTGTATCTACTTATCAACAGTTCAGACCTCTATCTAGAAAGCAATCCAAAATCAGAGATGCAGAAAACTCAGACCAAACCCACTGCCATCAAGTCCATGCTGAATTACAGCATCCTGTCCTCTAGGCCAGGATAGAGCTGCCTACTGCGAGTTTGAGACAGGCACTGTTTTTAGCGGAGGAGAAACCTGGGTCTCTCTCCTCCAGAACAGCTGGTGGTTTTGAACTGCTGATATTGCAGTTAGCAGTCCAAAGAGTAACCACTTCGCCAGTGGTTCTCAACCTGTGGGTCATAACCCCTTTGGGGGGGTCACCTAAGACCATCAGAAAGCACATAAATCTTTCACAATATATAATTACATATAGTACTGTAATTAATCACTATGCTTTAGTTATGCTTCATTATGTTCAAATTGTAAAAATGGAAATATATCCCGCATATCAGATATTTATATTATGATTCATAGCAATAGCAAAATTACATTTATGAAGTAACGATAAAAATAAGGTTATGGTTGGGATCACCCACCACCTGAGGAACATATGAAAGGCTCCTTCGAAAAGCAATGTGGTTGGGGGAGGGGGGAGCTGGGCAGCGCATTTAAGCGCATTTAAGTGCATCTCTAGAGTTTGATGTTTTTTTTTCAATTTTACTTGGAGAATGATGAAAGTCAAAGCTAAGCTCTATAGTTGATTTAGAGGGCGACCTGGTTGCAGCGGGGGTTACGCCTCAGGCTGCTAGCTGCGAGGTCAGTAGTCGGACACCACCAGCGGCTCCGCAGGAGTAGAGTGGCCTTTCTGCTTGTGGAATATGAACCGTCTCGGAGAGCCACGGAGCGGTTCCGTCCTGTCTTGTGGGGTTGCTGTGGGTCCTGATTGATTCAATAACAGTAGTTCGGGGGTGGGGGCGGTATTTTGTTATTTAAGGAGCCCTCATGACATTGTAGAGTAAGCACTGGACGCCTAAAGGAAAGGTGGGCATTCCAAACTCACCAGTTGCTGCAATAAAAACAGC
This sequence comes from Nesogale talazaci, assembly GCA_004026705.1. Classification (NCBI taxonomy): domain Eukaryota; kingdom Metazoa; phylum Chordata; class Mammalia; order Afrosoricida; family Tenrecidae; genus Nesogale; species Nesogale talazaci. The sequence goes on from PVJH01004213.1 coordinate 13,868, forward strand.
TTAGGGTTTCTGTTCTCATATAGATTTACAGCCTCAGCAACCTGATTGTGAAATCTTGATTATGAGCCAGAATCCACTGAATGGAAGTGGGATCCTTGCTTTTGTAAAGTCCTTTGGACTTCAGTTTTGAAGGTGAGAGAGTGTTCACATATTCAATAGCTGTTCTTTTTTGAGAAACATGTTCTATTTTGGATGCTTATAGACTACAATGACTATTACTTCTATTGTCCCACTATTAATTATTAATGACATTGTGATAGTTACATAATTTGTTATCAATTTTTAGATTTATGAGTGAAGGGGTTGCTTTTAGCCTGTCCATCAGGTTGCAGCTTAATGACCTCATTTGGAGGCATATAGGAGATAAATAGCTTGCTAGGGCCAAGATACTCATACCTGCTCATACATGCTCATACATGCTCACACCTGGTACACATCATAACTGACAAGACAATGGAGCTAAGCTAGTGCCCTTACTGGAGGAGCTCTGTGGAGACCCTTGATGATGCTGAGTTGCTTACAATGCCACTGGATCCACAAGACTTTCACACTCTGGCCTGTGATCTGCCTGCGTTCAGCATCCTAGCATCTCTTTCATGAGTCTGAAGAGGACTTTGTAGATTGGTATTACACATATAGGCTAACATGAGACTTATGGACTTGATCTGGACTAGGTTGGAATATTTTCTCAGTATTCAACTACTCTAGTATATAAAGCTCTTTCTTGTACACATATGCGTGTCCATGAATGTGTTTCTCTAGTCTACCTAGACTAACACAAACATATATTAGATACAATTCCAATATGATTTTAGGAATTAAGAGTTTATTTTCTATGCCCATGCTATTATGTAGATGCAATCCCAGGAAGAGACACCCATCATCCAGAAACCCTACAACTTTTTCTTAACATTGCACAAGTAATAAGATAAGAAAAATCCCTGAATTATGAGTGTGCTCATATTACTGCATATAGTATGTATATTGTGTATAAAGGGGGTGTGTGATGGGTAGGTTTGTTATGCCAACATGGCCACAGAAGATTGGTGGGTCTGTTGTGACAGCACAGTCAAAGAACACACGGGATGAATTAAAGGGCAGAGATAGGAAGGGCTCAGTGAGTCCCACCCTCTCTCTTGCATTTGGATCTTCGGACCAGCTAGCTGCTTTGTTCGTCCTGTTCTTTGACCTCCAAGCAACACTACCCATGGGATCCCAAATCGTGGACTGTGGAGCTGTGAGTTGCGGTTCCTTCAAGCCCTACTTTGCCATGCTCCTGGGATGTACATCTCTTGAGCTGGGGACTGTCAGACTCTGTCATCTGGCTGACTGTTAGTGACCTGCTCTGCTGTTTGCTGCCTGTGACCAGATAGTCTGAATTGCTCTACAGAGGACTGCTCAGCGGCCCTCAAGACTTGAAGAACCGCCAGTCTTCTAGCTGTCTCATGCAAGTGAGTTGCACCGAGCAATCTGTACTACTTTATAGATAGTTAACTGTTTCTTATATATATACTTATCTTATATACTTTTCTCTACATATAAATATTTAAAAAGAATTACTAATGTCCTGGTTTTATTTCTCTAAAGAACCCTCTCTGACAGGGGTGGGGGGCTGAGGGAGTAACCAAAATACCCACAGATTCAATGCTATGTTTTTAAACTTTTTTATGAAATGCCCTCATCACCTTCAAAGTACTCTCCATTACACTTAATACATTTGTCAAATTTGCTATTCCATTCTTGGGAACAGTTTTCAAATGCATATGTTTGAATGTCTGGCAGCAACTCCCTCATTTTTTCTTCACCTCTTCTATATCCTAAAATGGCTGTCCTTTCACATCCCTCTGAATTCCTGGAAGCAAAAAGAAGTCTCACAGAGTGAGGTCAGTGAGTAAGGTGAGGGGTACAAAAAGGCATGCTGCTTTTTGCCAAAAACTGGAGCACTGAGATGGCTGCATGAGCTGGCACATTGTCATGGTGGCAAAACTAGTTCCCTGTCTACCACAAATCAGGCTTTTTGGGTGCATACTGTTATGAAATATTTTCAGAACCTCTAAATAGATAGCTTGATTAACACTCTGACCTGGTGGGAAAAAATTCAAATGCTTTATTCCCCTCACATCAAAAAAAAAAAAAACCAAAATAAATGAGCATCAGCTTGATCTTTGTTTCTCTTAATGAGCCTTTTTGAAGAGAGGTGACAATGGTGTCTTCCATTGATTTAATTGATGTTTGGTTTCATGGTCATAATAATAGTAGAATGTCTCATCACCAGTAATGGCCTTGAAGAAAAATTCTGGGTCGATTCAGTGCTGTTCTTTCAAAGCACAGCATGTTTCCACTAAACACTTTCTTTCCTGGTCAGCAAGAACCTGAAGCACAAATTTCACAGTGCCCCTTTTCATTCCCAAATCATCCGTTAAAATTTTCTGAACCAGGCTCCAAAATAATCCAGATAACTTCCCCTATCTCCTCAATGGGCCCTCATCGCTCTTGGAGCACAGGTGCATGGATTTTGTTGACATTTTCATCCGTTTGGGAAGTTGATGAACATCCAAAACAAACTTTGTCCTCAATCAACATTTCACCTTTTTTGAAGCAAGAAAACTACTTGTTTTTTCTTTAGCACTCTCCTATTAAGCTGTGTTCAGCATCACAACAGTTTTTGCAGCATTTTCCCAAAATAGGAAACACAATTTCACAGCCACACTCTGTTCTCTTAAATCAGCCATCACTAAAAATGAGGTTCAAGTGAACTGCTTTCATGAAAAAAAATCACTGTGATCAAAGAGAACCTTCCCAGGTGACAGCACCAGTCCCAGGTGACTTAAAGTGCTCAATGCTCACCTAGAGGGAAAAGTGCATACTACGAACACTCTGCCCAATGGAACTTTTTTCATATGTATGTTATACATATCATATAATATATGTGTGTACATGTGTGTGCTTGTATGTGTATTTGTAAGTTGAAGCTGTGTGAAGAAAATGATTTTCCCTGATATCTGTTGGAACTAGGAGTTGAGTCGTTACAATAGTTATGCAGTTGCCTCCTCCTCAGGTACATCGAGGCAGAAAAGGCTCCATTTTACCACCAAGACAAAGGAGATAACAATGCAGAGGTGCTGAATTGATGGTCATGTATTTGTCCCAATTTATCACTTTCCCTTAGAGTACATGTTGTTGCTACAGCCTGGTGAAAATAAAGTGTAATTTTTAGCTCCTTGAAAAAAAAATACACACACATTTATTTGAAACTAGGTTTTTATCATTATCCCTTCACAAATTCTACTGCCTTTTGTTTTCAATCTTCTGGTGTATAATGACATTGGTGTTAATAAAGCAAAAAATATAATTCATCTTTGTTTCTCCCTTAACTCTGATTTAGTGTTCTTGTTATCTTTTCTTTGCCTGGTTCATTTTTTGGCCTCATTATTTTCTCTTTCCCTTTTCTTCACAAGTGAAATTCTCATTAGCAAAAATTTATTTCCTCCATGTACTGTCACATGGTTTAGTCCAACATTAGCCTCCTGTTTTCCACCAACAACAAATTCGATTCCAGTTCTTCTCTATACTTGCCTTTTGTTCATCTCACAAAATAATCAGACTTGATATACACTGTTTCTGCTTACATTAGTGAACATAAGCTTTTTCACCTTCAAAATGCCTCCCTGTTCATCAACATGGTCTAGGCTTGTAGTTTTCCATTCAAAAAAGTTAAGAGTCACCTGAAAAGGGGGTGAACAAAACAGTGTTGCTGTTCTCACAGAGTGCACTCTCCTGGAACAATCAGGAAGTGAGTTAATCAACAATTACGTATATATAGTCAATTAATAAAGGCTATGAAGTAAAGTAGATAGAAGTAGAACTTGATGGGTATTGCTATTTTAAAGTGGTTGGGGAGGGCCCCTCATAGTGGGTGATGCCTGACCAGAAACCTACGTGAGATAAAGGAAGGAGTTCAGGCAGAGAACTCAACCAACACAAAGATACTGAGGTGACAATAGACCTGGGTTACATGAAGAAGTTTAAGGAGCCCAGTAGGACTGGAAGGTGGTGAACAGAGGGGGCTGGAAGGAGAGAAGACAGACAGAAAAGATGGTATATAGGGCTTTGCCAGCCAGCATTTGGAATTTTAATAAAAGATTACAGAAAGCCATGTAAGCATTGTGAACAGTCAGTGGCCAGGTCTGAATAACTCAAGACAGTAGGCAAAAATGAAGTCTCTGGGTGATACTAATGGTTAATATGCATTCAACTATTATCTGAAAGGTTGGACGTTTGAGTCCACTGTAATGAAACTTGGAAGAAAAGCCTGGTGATCCACTTCCAAAAATTTCAATCCTTCAAAACCCCATGGAAGACAGTTTCACTTTGGCACATACCATATTGCCATGAATCAGGTTCAACTTGTTGTTGTTGTTGTTGTTGTTGTTGTTGTTGTTTGGCTATGAAAATAGACTGTTGTGAGACAAGTGTGAAAATAAGATTAAGTGACCCCTCCCGCTTCTAGTGAGCAAAATAAAAATTATTCATCATACTAGAAAATAGAATTAGAAATTGAGGAAAGTATCTTGGCAGGATCTTTCCATTGACTGCTGTGGTTACCACATTTCAGGGTAGAATATTTGTCTTCCTTGCTGCTGATTTCTCTGTTTCTCCTGAGGTCTCTGACCTCCTCTATTCCATCTGCCACCTCAACAGCTCCCTCCCGCATCTGCTTGTTTCTTTTCCAGATACCATCATTCCAGCTAGAAGGTGCCTGCTTTGATCCAGGGCAATGGGGAGGATATAGACACTGCAGTTAAACGTAAGAGGCTCCCAAACCACTCTCTGCCACTTGAAAACTGTGTGATCTTAGCAAGTCCCTCAACCTCTTGGAATGACAGTTTCCTCAACTGTGAAGCAGCTGATGACACCAGCCTTTCATCATGGACGTGAGATCTAGAGATGATGAATATTGTACCTGGTGCAGCACTTGAGACATAAGTTTCCGGGTGCCAGATCACTGGCGTTATGTCAAATTGTCTCTTATTATGACCACAATTGATTTCATTCCTTTTCTCTAGGTTTTGGCTCCGTGGAGTAAATAGGCAGTGCAAATGCTTATCTACTTGACAATGATTATCTTAAAGGAGTTTATCGGGGAAAAGTTACAAAGCATGTGCCCTTGCACAAACATGTTAAATCTCTAGGATTATATTTCTCAAAGAGGGAGTGCTAACTACATTACAATTCATTGATGTGAGAGAGGCATAAAAATTCAGATGCCCATGCCTTGTCCCAGATTTATTGATTCAGAATATCTTGCAGGTTGTGGAGAGTTTGATATCTCAGGAACAGCTGCTAAAGTGAAGGTCATTCACTGAAAATGAGTAATGATTTTAATTTAAAAGGTTCCCAGGGCACAGCATCACTCTATGACCACATGTACAATCTATTTGTTTTTTAAAAAGTTATGAGGGCATAAAATGTGTGGGAGCTGGTAGCTTTACAAATCTTTAATCAGTTTTGCTATATTTGTTTATGAAATTCTGGGATGAAATGCAATCATGTGGTTCTCAGAGGTATTTCTAGCTCATTGGTTGGAAGCACAAAGAATAAATTCCTGTGCCCACCACCAAGCCAATGAATCAGTTTCCATTTGTTCACAGGCCTCTCATGAAATGAATCTTCTTATCTATGTAACTTCAGAAATCACAGAATATTTTCTTCATTAGAAAGACTTAGGAACCAAGGATAACCATGAGCCACTAAATCTTGCCTGGAAGTTGACACCATGATTTTGGCGCCCACATAGAAATGCATTTATGCTTTATACTTTCTAAAAGAACTACGGAAAGTTCACCAATGCAAGGCAATCAGCAGGGATAGTGCTCTTTTGCAAGCCATTCCACCACATGCCTTGAGCTACAATTTTGCAGAAAGGGGTGCTGGCCAAAGTAAGCAGGGGGTGGGGGGGTGGTCACTGGAGTATTCTTGTCTCAACCACTGGGAAGGGTCCCATCCCTCTCTTACAGTGTCAAGCTGATTTGGGAAACCCTCTGAGAAAAGAAAGGAAGAAGTTAGCATGTCTCAATTGAGACCACCCATGCCTGCCAGTACATGCATGGCCACCCTACTGAACACAGCATTTCTTGTCATCTGGGAATGTGTGAAAAGCCTGGTCTTTCTCATTCCATTAATTGAGACTTTGATCAAAATGAACAGCTTGACTGGATTGTGGGCCATATACTGTGTAACTAATCAATCTGTCCCTACGGTGTAGTAAACACTGGCTAGTGGTCCACCAATCCCATTCCATCTTCTCTCTAGGCACACAATTACTCTGTATAATCTTGAATTCCTTACAAAGAGGTGTGGCCATGTGTCTGGGTTTTAGCCAATGAGATTGGGCAGAAAGGTTATGTACCATTTCCAAGGCTGGCTCATAAAAACCTCCCAGGGGCCATCACTAATATTCTTTCCATTTAAAAAGGCTTGGTATGAAGCAACATTGGAAGCCAGGTGTTGGCAATAAGCAGCCACAGCACAGGAGAAAACAAATCCCTACTGAGTGGCATGCAGCCCACTAATTTCCATTTTATAGGAATAAAATGGATACTTCTAGATCAGAGAGAGCATGTACACTGGAGCAGATGAGAGCTGGAAGCACAGAGAATCCAGGACAGATAAACCCCTCCAACCCAATAATGAGAGTAGCGATACCAGGAGAATACAGGGGAGGCGGGAGTAGAAAGGGGGAACCAATCACAATGATCTACATATCTCCCCCTCCCGAGGGCACAAACAACAGAAAAATGGGTAAAGAGAGACAGCAGTCAGTGTAAGACATGACATTATAAAATTTTATAAATTATCAAGGGTTCATGAGGGGAAGAAGGTGGGATAGGGAGGGGACAGGTAATGAGGAGCTGTTACCAAAGGCTCAAGTAGAAAGAAAATACTTAGAAAATGATGATGGCAACATATGTACAAAGGTTCTTGACACAATGGATATACGTATGGATTTTGATAAGAGCTCAAAGAGCCCCCAATACAATGTTTTTTTTTAAAGCTATGTCTAGTATGATAAAACGCTAAAGTTCTGAGGCTTATGTGGTCTAGTGTTTCTGTAATCGATGCATTTTCTATAGGAGTACATTACAATTTAAAATTACACAACTTCCTTCCCCAGGCACTGAGTCCTCAAAAAAATAAAAAAATAAAAACACACATACACAATGTGGATTCAGCTGCAAGCCCTACCTAGTTCACATTTTACAGATTTTGACCTAATTGCCTGATTATTAGTGAGAAAGGGATTTGGCTTTAAAATAATGAACAGGAGAGTATGAAACACTTTGTCATCACCCTCAGGTAGCTAACAGTCCCATTTTGCAGGAAAAGTAAAACTAAACTTCTGGAAAGTAAAGGGATATTTTCTGAATAATCCTGCCCATGAGTGAAGGAACTATCATCAGTCTTTGTACTGTAGATCTATTGTGCTTTTCTCAAAGCCAACATTGACCTTCACCATATTGATAAAGACTCAAGAGTCTTTATGGTTTACTTTTAGCAAATTCAGGCCGGCAATGCCTGATCTAAGATATTATAGAGAGCACTGCTATGGAGTTTCAAAGTATATTTTATTGGAGAAACACTGATCTATTCTAATAGAGAATTTAGAAAACTCAGTTTCCCAATTTTTCTAAAATTGGACAAGGCTCTATTTCTGATTCTGAACCACACTTTCAAGTTCCCAGTGCTATGTTAGCAAATATTGAATTTGAAGTTGGATTTGAGGCTCCAAACTCCAAACTCTGCTCCTCAAATCATATTAAACTGGTCTTAGGCGTCTTTTAATTCTAACGTTATTTCATGCCATGTAACCATGTTTCCTGCGTTGAAATGAACCCATTTTTAAATCACTTTTCCCATGGAAGCAGTCAGAACAAAGTTTTTGTTTGTTTTCATGTGTTTAAACTTTGCTTTAATAGTTCTGTAAGCAACTGAGTTCACTTTGCTGAGACCCAATAGGACAGCTATGGCTGGGTTGTTTCCTGCTTGTAGGGTTCAGAAGAAACTCTCTCAGTCTGTCACTAATTTTGCACTTTCCTTAAAACACTTCTGCTGGCAAAGGATTAAATGTTGGTTTGCTTTGTTCCACGGGCCTCTTTCTTTGAAGCCAAGTAGCTTTTCTTTCCATGCGCTTCACTGACTTCTCAGCTGACTCTAGGGCCAATCCATTCCCTAAGAACACCCAGACTGCAGTCTGTGTGTGAGAGCTGCCCTGGCCTGCCAGCACTCATGATAATAACTTGCAGCCGTGGTACAGCATTCCTAGCCCCTGCAATGTGGCTGTGTGTACAAGTGTAAGTCACCCAAAAACAAAGAAAGTATGTTCAGCGATTTTATTGCATTGCTTTACAATGTACATCATGTCTGCCCAGAACCTTTTAGGCATTGAAAATAACCCAAGTGAAACACAAATAAAGATGCCTTCCATCATCATCAAAATGGGGGCTCAATTCAAAATATGCCCTTGGTTTGTGATCAGATATATTTCTGTGGATGATTGCTGACTCTTTCATCTTGACTCTGTTTCTTTTATGTTCTATTTAAATTAATTACACGTGGAAATATTTGTACCATGAGATATGGTGATGATTTCCTGAGAATAAGGCTCAGTGGAAACCCCTGGATTTATTTGGCATGATATTTGATGCAAAATTACTCCACTTTGTACTTAGTCACAGAATTCCGAAGTCTCTCGATAACAACAACAGAATATTTCATGTGGTCATTTCTACTGTCAATCTTATTTTCTCTTGCTCAAAAAGGAAAAAAAAAACAAGCAAACAAATCCACTTGTGTAATGATAAAATGTTCAAGGTAAAAACAGAAACATATCTGTGAGAATCCGGAAACTATACTTCCTAATTATACCTTCTTGCCACATGTCTGAATGATTCCTTCTACTATTTAATGTTTCATAAGCAAATTTAGCTTATGGAGCCCTGGTGCTGATATGAATTATTTGTTGGGCTATCAATTGCAAGATCAGTGGTTCCAGCCTACCAGCTGCTACAAGGGAGAAAGATGAGGCTGTTTGCTACCTTGAAAGATTACAGGCTCAGCAACCCTCAACAGGACCATCTCTGTTGGAATTGATTTGATGGCAGTGGGCTTGGAGGGTTAACTTACAATTTTTGGTTTACTACGTCAGTAATGCATAAATATTTTTTTAAGTAGAATATAATTACCTACTTTATGTTATATAAATGGGTGGCTGTTTGTAAAGTATTGGCTACCATTTGAAATGTTGGCTTGAGTCCTATGAGAAGTGAACTTTCTGTATCTGAGAGGAACAAACCATGTACTGTAGCCCCACAAAACTTGGTTTTCCCTAAAAGAGATGCCAGATGAGACGGTTATTTCAAACATCCAGTGAAACAAACAAAAAAAATCAACTCAGGTGGTGACCAGGGCAATTAAGATACATATGAGAGACTCCTACAATTGTGTTCAGATTTCAGATTTTTGTGACACGAAAATATGTTGACTACTTGGTATAATGGGAAATAAAGCACACAGAAAGTTGGAAATGACAATTTATTATGTAGCAATCCACCTTCAGGAAATTACTTTACTGTCTTTGCTCATCCTCATAATATTTACTCCGTGGCTACATTTAACACTCATCAGTTTTTCAGCACGGTGTTTCTAAGAGATCATTATCTTTCTGCACTGATCCCTTGTGTTTAGTTCTGAACACAATGAAAGTCACCGTGAACAGGAAACTCGACCTGAGATGCTAAAGAGACTTAGTACTGGTCTTATGAGAAAGAAAAAGAAAATGTGAAGGAACCATCTACAAAAGAGGTAAAACAGGGGGTAAAGAATCCAAGAGAAACTTGACTTTGATTTTTTTTTAATCTTGGTTGAACTTCATTACCCTTATCTATAAATGCCTACTGTCATTATTTCAGAGGGCACCTAAGTGTGACATAAGCTTTAAAGTGAAAAAGCCATCTAAGTTTTGTTGCTGTTATTGTCATCAAGTGGGATCAGTTCCTTCAGGTCTCCTACAGTCCTCCTTGATGAATAAGCATGGTAATTTCAGCTTCTATTAGAAAGACAAAGGTAAGACTAGAAGTTTTGAACTCAACATTGAAACAATGCTTAGTGGCAAAATGCTCTGGAAGTGGAGTAGTTAGTTTAAGCTGATAATTAGAATGCTGTCATCAATATAGTAGACTACAGCATTAAAACATTGGTGGAAATTGGACTAGCTACTCCCTCAGTTTCACTCTCTGTAGTCTCCAGAAACGTTATGGAGCAATACTAATTGTAACCTAAGAATGGAATGCCAAATAGATTTCAAATGAACTGATAAAATAAGACCAACACAGTCAAACGAAAATGTGGCAGATTTTTTGTGTGTGAAAGAAACTAAAATTAGAAGAGAGAAGTTCTGATTTCCAGTAACTCTACTATGTAGAGAACTTGAAGGTCAGTTACGTGGAAACTAAAGACTGAGATGAAAGTAAATTTCATCTGGGTCACTTCTCCACCTCTGCTAAATCCTTAACTTCTTCAACAATGGTTTGCCATAAGAAATATTATTTCTGTGGTGTCCCAACTTCAAAGACATGTTTGCGATATCATAGAAAGGGTCTGGCTTTGGAATGTGTTCTGCTATTTGAGGGATATGAAGGCCAGAGAAAATTCTTTAACCTCTTTAAGATAAAATTTACTCAAGTGTAAAAATAGAATAAAAAATACATAATCTGTAGACCTATACTCTTGTAAACGTATTGCAGTGAGATTTGAGTTTCATTAGGATTTAAATATTACACATTATATTTAGCAATTAGTTGCCCAATCCTCCTTTAAGCTTATTGGAGTAGAGGCTGAAGAACTACGCATGACAGAACAGAGGCTATTTTCTGCTGAGTTCACACACAAGTGGAAGAATCTAGTGAACTGTTGAGGCTTGCACATAAAGAACCACCTTTCAAAGAGACCTTGAAAAAAATGTCATCAGAGTTTGGAGCATTTATCAAAATAGCAAAATAATAATAACTTAATAACTTAATAAATAACTGTTAATAACTATAATGAAATGGAGACCACAAAAATCCCTTTGTTGCAGTGATTGGGCAACTCCTAGGAGAGAAATGGCCGTACACAGGGCTTAGTTATCTAATGATGTCTAATAATCAGTGGTCTCTTGGCCCAAGAAGAGAGGATGAGAAGATAGATATGAAAATAACAATGACAATTCAGACCCAGATCTTATATTATGGCAAAGCGGAATTGTGGACATTAAAAAGGTGAGAGAAACTTTTCAAGCTACCATGGACCAACAGGTAGCTTTGTCATCACAAGGACTCCTAGGAATCAGTTTCGTAGCACCTAATTGGAAGGAAAGGATGTTGGGTTTGGTAAAGCAGAAGACAGAGAGAAAACACAATGATATAGACACAAACAAGAGTTGCTACAAGGGACTCAAATATACCCATGATCATACAGGACTGGCCAAGAGTTTGTTAGTTATGGCAACATCAATAGTCGACGTGTGTAGGGGAGTGCTTTCAGTTGGGCAAGGTGGTTCCCTCACAGGAATCCAATAGGAGAGAAGAGAGAGTCATGAAGACCAAGAATTGTGCCCTGGGAGTAGCTGCATAGCCTGGTGCCCAAGTGAAAAGCCACGAGAATGAACTTTGTTCATGGCTGAAGAGAGCATGTCTATATAAAAGAGTGAGCAAGCCTTTAACAGGTTGCTGCAAACGTTCTCTGAAACCTTTAATACATAATATAATCAATATAGTCGATGTCTAGAAACCTCAGAAAGAGAAAGACTACATTGAAGGCAGGAAAAATATCAAAATATTCACCCACCATTTCTTAAAGAATGTTGAGATTTTACTAATGTATGCAGGCATTGACTGTCAGCTTTAGATGGCCTTTCCCAACTCTGCGTCCCAAAGGAAGCTGGCCTGGACTCATGACGCTGACAGAACCGGACCACTTAGCATACTGTGAAACCCCATGGTTTCTAGTCCTTCTGTTTTGTGTGACCTTCAAATTTAACTTCAACTTTCAGATTTATATGAACTTTTAAGGAAGATTCACGAGTTTCTTTTTAAGTCACCATGCTTTCCCTTAAAGCAGACTTAAACAATAAATAACCCAGGCTCATTTCATCCCATCCCGCTCTTTGGATACCATAAAGGAGCAAGAAGGGTGTCAGGAGTCATGTTAGACTGCTTTTACCTGGCCATGTTTTACTGTTTTAAATGGACTAGGAGCATACATTCAAGTGTAGCATTATGTATCAAACTTTTTAAAAATTCTAGATCTGATTGGAGGAAAGAGTCTCGGTGATTGAGTGCGTGACATATTAGCCTGCTACTTGCAAGATGTCCAAGTTTGAAACTACCAACCATTCAGCAAGAGAAAAGTGAGGCTTCCTGGACCCTAAAAGATGTACCGTCTCGGAGATCCAAAGGGGCAGTCCTGCTCTGTCCTGTAGTGCTGTTAGGCTTCTGAATCAACTCAATGGCAGGGAATTGGCTTTGATTGCAGTCTGATGACAGTAGTGTGGGAGATTTATAGGTTGAATGACTCTGTTTATCAAAATCCCACTTCCGTACTTAGTGTAAGAATTTGAAAATAAACTCCAGATATGTTTATGAGCTGGACACCATAGCCATCAGACCATAAAAGATATCTTTTTAGGTGAAGCCAGGGTGAGGCCAAAGCAGTGGCTTGATTGGGAAATTTCAAAAATTATATGAGACATTGAAATAGAGAGAGAAAAGAGAGTCATCAATTCATTGCTAAATTTAACTGACCAATTTGGACAAAAAAGATTATATTTCATCTTTAGACATAGCCTTTGAATTATGAAATTTCTAATAGGAAAATAGTGATATAATAAAATATTAAATTTCTTGAGGAACTGAAAATTTTCTATGCTGCAAACAAGATGAGAGAACTAGTCTCCTCTTGTAAGTCTGAAAGTTCCATTTTGAAACAGAAAACGTAAATGCATGGCAATCTCACAGAATCAGGCTACATAGTTTTTTTTAAAGATGACAGTTATTTTGTGAAAATCCAGAAACTGTTTTGCGCATTTTTGATTAAATAGCATTATGCTTTAGGATTGGGCCAATAATCTACTGCCATCCATTCTATCTCACTCTGGTCTCCTGTGCTAGTCCTAGAACAATGGATTTTTTTTTTGGCTGTAATCTTCATGGAAGCACGCTGCCAAGCCTTTTTTCATGATGGCTGCAAGTGGGTATGAACTACAAACCTTTAGATTAGCACCAGTAGCAAGCAGCTTGTGCCACTTCAGCTCTGGCAGGGTCAATAAGAATGAGTCTTTTGTTGTTTTTGCTGTTGTCTCTATTTAAGACGAGTTATCTTTCCTCATCCTGGGAGAGAAAATAGGTAGAAAAATATTAAAATTGTAATAAAACAGACTCTATTAACCTATATCTGCATTCCTTGATAAGAAGGTCCGTCAGTCTCTAAGTAGCATAGGGGGTGTCTTAGAAGAGGGACTAGAAGCTGATCTCTAAAATATCCACCCATGTCTGCTCCGACCTGTGAAGTTGCAGGCACAAGGGCAATTTGGGTTTGCTCACAACCCAATTTAAGATAAATTCCAATGGATGAACTATAAGAAAAGAATGGTTGTTTCTTTGAAATCTACATTGAAGTCTTTAAAAAGGCTCAGGAAAAGCGAGTTGCTAAAAAAAATGGGGAGGAAAATTTTCAGACTTTCTTACTTAAATTGCTATGCAGGGAAGTCTTCTTAACCCTTAAATAAAATACCTGAAAAATGTGTGCACTATGTAAGAAGCACAGTTTACACATTAAGTATGATGTGAAATTCTCATTGACATAATAACTCCAACAATGGAACTCCAACATAACAACGATTATGAGGATGGTACAGTGCAGGGCTAAGAATCAGAACTGACTGGAAGGACCCAAGCAGCAGCAACGTGTCATATTCTTACCAGGCCAAGGCAAGAAGTTTGACTCATCGATGCCAAGTCAGAGCTCAAGGATTGGCGGGCCAAAAATGTGCATGAACAAGGGGACTACGAAATGCTCATTAAAAAAATTCCCTTGTTTCTTAATGTCCTGCTTCCATGTACATTTTGTAGCACCTCCATAGATATTTTCCATGAGAGTCAAGTGTGCAAATCATTGTATGGCCATGTAAGTACATATATATTTGGGAGCTATATGAAAAAGGGCGACAGTTTGAAACCACCAGCAGTTGCGCAGGAGAAAGAGTCTCTAAGCAGAGATGTTACTTTGAGAACTAACGTGTTACTGGCCAGTCAGAGTATTTTTAATTGCCTCATATGCATGCGAAAGTTGAACTCTGAACAAAGAGCCAAGAACGATCGATAGATTTGAATTTTGGAGCTCGAGAAGAATATTGAAAGTGAAAGGTGGCACGACTTTGTCTTGCATACTTTGTACATGTCAGGAAGTGACAGTTCCTGGAGAAAGACATCATGGTTGGTAGAAGAGAAGGGTAGCAAAGAAGAGACATGCCCTCAAGGCAGTGCATTGACCCTGTGTAGCAACAACGGCATCCAGCCAAGAAACAACTAGGAAATTGATGCTGGAACCAGCAGTATTTTGTTCTGTTGTGTCTAAGATTGGTCAGAATTAACTCAATGACAGCTAACGACTCCTGTAAAGAGTTAGACTCCAGAAAACCACAGGAGTGGTTCTACTATGAGTTGTCATCAACTCAATGGCATTGAATTTGGTTGGGGGGTTGTGTTAGACAGGGTTCTCTAAAGAAACAAAACCAGGACACTAGTAATTCTCTTTATATATTCATATAGCTAGCTATAGGATATCTAACATAAGAAATAAAAAGTTAACTAACCTATAAAGCAGTACAAATGGCTCCATGCAACTCTCTTGCGTGAGACAGCTAGTAGACTGGCAGGCCTTGGAGTCTTGAGGGCCGCTGAGTGTCCTCTGTAGAACAATTCAGGCTATCCAGTCACAAGCAGCAAACAGCAAAGCAGGTCACCAACAGTCAGCCAGATGACAGAGTCCAACAATCCCCAGCTCAAGAGATGTTTATTCCAGGAGCGTGGCGAAGCAGGGCTCAAAGGAACCTCAACTCACAGCCACACAGTTCAATGATTACCTGTCCCACAGGTAGTGTTGCTTGGAGATCGACGCACAGGACAAACAAGGCAGCCAGCTGATCCGAAGGTCCAAGAGCAAGAGACAAGGGTGGGGCTTGCCAAACCATCTCTATCTCCGACCTTCAAATGATCTCATGTGTTCATTGGCCATGTTGCCACAACAGACCTATCTCTCATCTTGAGCCATGTTGGCACATCACAGGGGTTAATGTGTGATGTTCTGCTTTAATTGCAATCTTTGCTAGGCAGACCAAATACTTATGGCAATCATTCCCAATAAGAAGATTCAGGATAATCATGTACTCTCTTAAATGCCCAGCCTGAAATGGGTAGAAATTCAAGAAACCCTCAAAACATAAGACAATTTTCTTCGCTACTTAAATGAAAATAAAAGAAAATTGGATGGGAAAATACAGCATTAAACAGCCTTCTTCCAACATATTGGAGAGTAGTACTTTGTACACAAGTACAAAACAAAGTAAATAACAAAATACAAAATGCTGAACCAATTGTAAGATCATCCAGAAAATATGACTGTAAGACAACTGAAAATACTCATGGGCAACGTAATTGAGGGGATGGGAATGAGCTTAGCATCAAAGCATGGAATTTGTGTATCAAATTGGCTGACTTTACAAATTTGGACAAGTAAATTACCTTCTCTGTCTTAATCGTCTCTTCTGTAATAGTGCAAAGATTACCTGAATCATATAAACGCTGTGAGGATATATAAGATCCTGGATGAAAAGTGCATAGCAAAGTTTCTAACTCATAGGATGCATTCAATAAATGCTATGGTTAGTAATAACAGGCAAAGTTATGTCACGGTGTCAATTGTTACTAGCATGTTGTGCAGGCAAAATCCTCTTTCCATTATAGGAACTTTTCCCCCTGGAAAATATGAGTTGTCATTATGTTTCATAAATAAAATGTAATCCCCAAATATTCACTTATTTATACATATTTTTGCTTTTCTTGTTTTGTTTTGTTTTTTGGGGGGGAGCATCACTGCTTATCTTTGCTTTTCTATAGTGTCAAAGTATATGTGTACATATAGACAGCACAGTATACTAATTTATTATGTTTACATATAGTTTATAGTCTATTTTACAGCTTAACCATACAATCTATTTATATAATTATCTGGTATAAATATTATATTGCATAAATACTAATGCTACTCTGATGCAATTGCAATTATTATATAATATGCATGTGCAAAATTTAAGTCTTTAAATCTCCTAAACATATCTTCATAAGGTGATACAATTCTCACAGAGAACTGCTTATTCCTTATACATAGACACTTCTGTCTCTAGAATGTGATGCTGAAAGAAGACAGCAGCCCATCAAAGTAGACTCTTGCAAAGACCCTATGGGTGATCTAACTCCAGGACTACTGTCAATACAGAAATGTCTTCTTACAGAAAGGGAAAGTCTCCTCTCTCTTATTTTACTGAATTGTGGTGTTTACCAGACATCAGTGAAGGTCTGTACATAAATCTTCAATTCCTGGATACACTGTCAAGTGAGCAGAAGTGTGGAGTGGAGACCCAAAGTCCATCTGCAGGCAACTAGACAACCCCTTACAGAAGGCTTACAGGGAAAGGATGAGCCAATCAGGGTGTAATCAAGCACCAATGCCAAAATTGGTGGTTCAATTCTCTCAGCCACCCTACAAGGCAAAGGTAAGGCTATCTGCTCTTACAAAGATTTACAACCTCAGAAGCCCTATATAGGATGGCTATACATTGGGATCTACTTGATGACAGTGGGTTTGGAGTTTAACTTTAAGGAGTAATGGAGCTGCTGCGGATTGGGCATTGATCTGAGATTTCCTATGTAGGCTATGGAAATGGAATTTATTTGATGGTGGTGGTTTTACATTGCTTTGAGTTTAGATTTTTCTTGGAAAAATTGTATGATAAGAATGCTGCAATCACCAATATATCATTTTTGAAATACACACACATATATATTTCTGTACATAAAGTTAACTTTATGTAGAGATATATGCACTATACATTGGTTGTAACAAGGGATGGTGATTGGTCAAAACATTAAAATAAATTAGACAAGATTAATTCACATTTTATTTGGATGTTTCTGAAATATTTGACATATTACTGTAGACATATGTCTAATTTTAAAACCTCAATGCAATGAAGTGAACAGAGCATAATCCAAAGTGTTTTGTACAATGATTGACATGGTAAATTCTAGTTGCACATTTTGGTGTGGTGGGGAAAAATAACTTATTTTTACTTAAGTAATTCTAGGGTATTCTGTTACAGTAATGATAGCTTAGACATTTCACACCAAACCTCTCACTGAGAAAAACTTAAAAATCTGGACAAAATATAAAAATTATCTCTCTGAAAGCAATGGAGAACTAGCATTTCACGAGAAAATCATGGTGTCAGTATCTGAGAAAAGAAGAAAGCCCAGAGGGTTGAACTCAGCATGTGTGGTTACATTATAGCTAAGATTATGTGACAATTTCAGAAAACATGGCTGGAAGTTAAACTATTGAGCTCCATGAACAAGGACTCACAGATTTAGGAAGTGTAAAAATTGGGGTTTATGCCTGGGCAACAGAGGGCAGACTTCTTGTCTCTGACTTTGAATTAGGATTTGAGGCCAGAGTAACCCAGAAGTGAACAGACTCAGGCACTATCTCAACTCCAGCTTGGGATCATCAAATTCTAGACTGGATGAATGTGATCTGAAATAGCTAAGACCACTATTCATCTTCCAGACACTCAACAGAAGGAAAATAACCCAAAGCCGACCTCAATTTATCTCTTCCGTTGTTTTGTCTTGTTTTTATTTTTATTTTTTAATTAGGCAATGCCCAGTACTCAAGTAAAACTAATCAGTATGTGAGAGGCGAGATAGTGTGACTGAAAATTAAGAGATGAACGTCTGTAGAAACAGACTTCCACAAGATACAACAATGGAGATTCCAGATACAAGTTTTAAAGTATCTATCTGATTTTTTTCAAGCATATCAAAAGCAAGTTGAAGAAGTTAAGTCAAGAACTCAAAAATACTTAACAAGGCAAATACCTAAATAACTTACTGCTATATTATATAATCTTGTACAATTGGGGAGATACTTTTTAATAACCATGTCATTAGAAAACAGTTAACCCAAACTTAACAGTGGTCACAATACTTTCATCATACTATCTGTTTGCTTAGGAATGTTTTAATTTAAGGGAACCAACATTATTTTAACCACATTAATTTCATACCTCTGAAACATAATGGTTCTTCATGATTGCCTTATGTTTTAGAAAAGCATTTTTACTAACTGACTTATGTCACCCAATTGTCAGTATCTCCCTCTTATTCCCACACATTTTCAGCTTGATTTCTCCCACATTCTATTGAAAAAGCCTCTAGCACTTTCCTAATTATAAGTATTATAAATGTAAATGAGCAGCTCCAGGAAAAGAGCTATATGATACATGCATTACAGAGACTATACTGTTAAACTCTGAAAACTGAGAATTTAATGACAGAAAAAGAAGTGTTGAAAAGGCATAACATTGCATAAAAATAAATTAAAAATTAAAATCAAGCTTATTCTTTCTTCTATTTCGAGAAGAGCAGCTGTTTCTGTGTTATCTTTATTTGAGAAAGCTTAATTCTGTATTGACATCTCAACTTTCTCCATATGAATGTATACACTCATACACACACACACATTTGTCATATTTACAAACCATGGATTTTTAAAAAGTGGAAATAAAACCCAAGCTAAACTGGCTTAGTTTATTCTTTTCCTCTAAAATCCTCTCTTTGGGCTTGAAATCAAACGATGGAGAATTTAATCCAAGAAAAACAAGTTCTAAAATTGTACAGTAACTGCACATTTAGGATTATAGGTTAATTAAGAGATCTTCGTCTTTTCAAAGAAGCAAGTATATTTTTGAAACAATCACATTTGAAAGACCATTAAAATCACAATAAACACTAACAGAGAAATTTTTATAATAAAATGCTTGTTTTAAGGTTCATCAGGAGACTTCTGTTTCTACCTTGAAGTACCTTCCAACATGTCAAAGGTTTCAGTGAGAAAAATCCAAAAACCAGAATGGTGTAGGTGCTGCCACGACATAAAGAGTGAAAGGTGTCTGATTGTAGTGAGAAGGAAAGCAAGGTTAAACTAAATCCAACTCTCTGCCTGCTGATAGGTCTCTAGGGCAATGGTTCTCAGCCTTCCTAATGCCATGACACTTTCATGCCATGACACTGCCACCACGACAGTTTCTTATGTCATGGTGACTCCCCAAGCACAAAATTATTTTTATTGCTACTTCTTAACTGTAATTATGCCACTGCTGTGAATTGGGCACCTGTGAAAGGGTGTCACCATCAAAGGGGTCACCAACCCACAGGTTGAGAACCTCTATTCTAGGGAATTTGCTGAAGCCAGGCATGGGGACAAAGGCAGAAAAGGAAGGGAAAAGGTGATTGCGAAGAGATAGTGAGGACAAAAGAGGTTTGGAAACCTCCTGAGGCTGGGAAGCAAAACCTGGAGTTTAAGAATGCCAAGGTAAGAAAACATTGCGAAATCAAGGAGGGAGATATTATACGGAAAATTAAGCCTAACGTTAGATCATTTGATTTTCATTCATTTGATTTTCTTTCTGAGCCATTTTATGACTCAGGCTAAAAGGCTAAGAAGCCAAGATGATGACCGAAATAAGTAAGAATGATATTTGTCCTATTATGTCAGGTCGCTAAAAGTTAAAGTTCTGAATGCGAAAAGTTGGACAGGCCCCAGGGGACTTCAGATTATCAGTTAGAATGTCTAAGATGACAATATGGGGGTGGGGAAAAATAAAATGAACCTTAAGAGTGTCAATCAATCAGTTTCGAGTCAGCACAGGATTTAGTTGAATTACCCTGTGCTATCTGCAAGAGGCTATATAAAGGATCCAATATAGGGAAAGATAGCATTATTCAAAAACAAACAAACAAAACAAACAGACCTATCACTGCCATCGAATCAACGCTTACTCATAGCAGACTCTGGGTTTCTAGGGTGGTAACTGTGTCGTTGAGTAGAGAGGCCCACCTTCTCTTGCTGAGTAGCTGGTGCTTTTGAACTGCTGACATCGAAGGAGCAGTGCAATGCATAACCAGGGAGCACTATTCAAAGTCTCTGCGAATGATATCATTTCAATGCCTACCATGAAATAAGAAAGAGAAAGAAAGAAATAAGAAAGAGACAATACAAATAAGCCCTCAGGTGAATCACCTATTAAAATATCCTCTAAATAAGTTATTCATTTCTTAGGTACATAGAAAATAATTGGGGCACAGAATCTGTGGAAAAATAATTTATATTAAACAATAAAAAATACAATAGCACTAATAAATACCTGATATCTAGTAGTAAGACAGAACTCTGGTGGTGCCATTGGATAAGTATTAGACCGCTAACCACAAAAGTGGTCATTCAAATCCACCAGCGATTCTGCAGGAGAAAAGAGGAATCTTGCTTCCATGAATAACCAACCCGATAGAGTCACTGAATGAATTGATCCCATGTTTGTGGTATATGGTAATCAAAGGAGAATCATCAACGCTAAAGAGAAGTGTAGTGAGTTCAGCAGAAAGTACCTAGACTTCAGCATTGAATCCAGATCAAGTCCATAAGTCCAATATTAACTCATGTGTCCAGTACTAGTCCATACATTCCTCCTGGGCTCATGCAGCCATGAAATAATGCCAAATGCAGGAAGATCAGATGCCAGTGGGGATAAAGTCTTGTGCATGCCGTGCCCATAGAAACATCTCGATGTTGGCAGGGGTCTCCACGTGGCTCCTCCAGTTCCCAGGGCTCTAGTATGTAGCTCCATGTGTCTTTGCAGAAGGAATGTCTTGCAGGGAGTAGCTATGTCTCCTGCCTCCACTGAGCTATTTATCTTCTTAGGGCCTTTAAATGAGGTCATCAAGCTGCGACCTAAGTGAGGAAAATAAATACCAACCCAAAGTTGCATGTACAATGAAGATGCTATTTAAAATAAAGGACATTTAGAAGGGAAAATTATTAGGAGAAAAGAGAAGTTGTTGCATGAAATAATATGGATTTTTCTCATGAGGATAATAGGGGAATTGAAGAAGTCAGATATAAAAAGGGAAAATAACATGTGATTGCATAAAGGTCAAACACAAGAAACACTAATTAAAGCTGGTAGAAAAGAAATTGGAATTTTTCCCCCAAAAGCGATGTATTTAATTTTTTTTTTACAAAACAACCTTACCACCTTCAAAGCAATCTTCATTACACATCAGTAGAAAATAGATGCTTAGAAAACAATGATGGCAACATACATACAAATATGTTTGATACAATTCACGTAGGGCTTGTTGTTAGAGCTGTAAAAGCCCTCAATAAAAGGCTCTTTTAATTTTAAAATTTTTTAAATAGCAAAAAAACAGCAGTCTGACCTGGTGGAATGAACTCTAAATGCATTACAAGTTGACATTTTCATCTGTTCAGCAAGTTGACAGGTGTCCAGAATGAGGTTTGTCATCAATCAACATTTCACCTTTCTTGATATGAGAATATTACTCATGCACTTGAGTTTTTGCCCACAGTGCTGTCCTTCTAAACTGCGTTCCACATCACAACAATTTCTGTGGCAATTTTCTCAGCGCAGGAAGCAAAATTCCACAAGGGCACACTGTTCTCTTAAGTTCACCATAACGAAAAACAAGGGTCAAGTGAAACTCTTTTACAAAAAAATTCACAGGCAAAACACTCTCCGCCAATGCCCTGGTTGTTCTTACTCAGAGTGAGTTGCCTGATGCTCTCTAGGGGGGAAGATGCACACCTATGAAAACGCCACACAGCAGAGCTCTTTTCTCTTTTTGATTGTGTGTGTGTCTGTTGGTTTGATATACACTCACATGAGCCTACAACTAGAAAGGCATGTATAATAAAAGACATATGAAGAAAATTAAAAGGGATATTATTTTATTAGCCAAAAGTTAGACAGCCTCTAAGCCAAGAGTAGAGTGGACACAAATGAATTGTGATTATGGTATGTAAATTAACATTTTACAACAATAAAGAAAAAAGTTGTTGCATGAAATAATATGGATTTTTCTCATGAGGATAATAGGGGAATTGAAGAAGTCAGATATAAAAAGGGAAAATAACATGTGATTGCATAAAGGTCAAACACAAGAAACACTAATTAAAGCTGGTAGAAATTAGGACTGATTATCTCCACAGGCATAGTGGAGGCATATAAGAGGCATTTCAGAAGTGCTGGCAAAGTCTGCGATCTAAGACATACATATAAAGTTACATTCATATTCTGAAAATTCATCAAAGTATACTCTCAGAAGGTGTGTAGTTTTCTATATATAATTCTACAAGAGAAACTTTTTTAAAGCCTTCATCATTAAAAATTATGAGTTAGCATTTAATAAATAACATTCTATATGTCTAAAATATCTTCAAAGCTCAAATAAAAAGAACTATAATTTAAATTTCTTCCTAGATCATGAAATTTGGTTCTTTGTACAAGTTGACCATCTTTAACTAACCCCCTGTGTTAGTCTGGGTAAACTACAGAAACAAACTCATAAACATGCATATGGATAGAAGGAAAAGGTTTATATACAAGAGGAATGCGACATTGAGAAAGCATCCCAGCCCAGTCCAGTTCAAAGTCATAAGTCCGGTATTAGCCCATATGTCCGATACCAGTCTATAAAGTCTCCTTCCAACTCACGAAGTCACGGGCCAGTGGGTGCAGAATCCCAGGGCTGACAGGGGTCTCCCCATGGCTCCTTGCTTCTAGGGCTCAGGGTCCATCAACAGCAACCAGTGGTGGTAGAAGCAATTCAGCACTGGCAGCAGTCTCCATGTGGCTTCTCCAGCTTCAGAAGTCTGGTTCCTTCAGGGTAAGGTCATGTGGCTTCTCCTCTCACTCCTCCAGCTCCTCAGATGCTGCCATCTTGCCCGTAGTTTGCCGTGTCTGAGACTAACTCCTAATAATTGGGAAGATAGTTTCTCCTCTCCATGAGGGAAATTTTGCGAGATTTCCCAGAAGTCTCAGGAGAAAGCCATGCCCACATAGAGGCCTCATTGGCTACTCATTGGCTATCTCCAGATTAGCATGCTGGAGTCCACCCCTACATCTCAATCATGAAATTAACATAAGCACATGACCACCACACCCCCAAAATCAAGTCGTCAGCAATATTTTAGGAAACCTGATGACTCAATGAAGACACTTGCACAATTTTAAAAGGTTATGACTCATTATAAAATAAAAGCTGATTGTAATTTATCTCCACTTGGCATCATGTGTCAGACCCGATGCCTATGGTATAAAAGAGCTTTGAGAAATTTGTGGGAAAAGTGGAATTAACAAACAACAAAATATATTCACCCGTCACCTATCTTTATCAGAGATCTGTGAAGCATGAATCTGGGTGTCCGTGCCCATGAGAAATAGAAGCGCAAAAAAGGGGTCAAAATTCGTTCTCTGATGCTGGGCTTTAGGTCCAGTGACCTTTCTTCCCCTTCACACAGCCTTACATTTGATTATTCATCATAAACCTCACCCCCCAAAAGTACTGTAATCATAAAATATACCAGAGTTCATTGTCACTGTTATTTCCCATCACACTGCTAACAACTCTACAAACTAATTCTCCCATCTATTTTTGCAAAGGCCAACCCAACACCACCACTTTGCTTATTGTCTCATCATTGAGACTGTGTTTGTCGGTGACAGGGGTAGCTAGACACATCACCAGCTTGGAATAACAAGTTGAAGAAATTATAGAAATTATTGACCAGTCAGCGACAAAATTAAAATTGTTTGGTGCAGATAGAAAATTAAACTATGGACTCCTAAGGTTAAATGTTCCCTAAATAAGCTTTGGCAGCAGGACTGCAAAGTTAATCAGAATCATTTTACAGTTTGCAATCAATATTTCCTCCTTGTAGATTCAGTATTAAAGAAAAAAATCTATAGTTATCCAGGTGAAATAAGGCAAACTTCAAAATGCTGACTGGAATCTGTCTGATTAAAGTGGAATGTCACCACATTATGAAAGATTTCTGCTTCTTATCTGACATTCTGCTTGTTGATATTTAAATTAAGTATTAAAAAACATATTGAATGGACGAGGCAAGCTTCTTGCCTAGACTTTTTCTCCTTCTGCCATGATGCTCACCCTCCCTCAAATACCCAAATTCCTTTCTTTCCTGCTACCTCCCTGCTCTCTTGAAATCTGAAAGTAGATATTTATATCTCATACAGCATACTGCTATGTTACAGAACTTAAGTGCCCCACCATAGATCTTATTTTTCCCTCCATGAAATAACCTTCCAGAAGCTCTAACGTAAAAGGTTGCCCTGGGGCTTATTGTAAGTAGAGCAACTTCACAAAGACGATGTACAGAGAACAGATAATGACTGGAGGAAGACAGGTAGTATTTTGAATTAACAAAGCAGGATTTCTTGAGGAATAAAGATTTCTGTGGAGGTAAAGGAAAATGTTATCTAAGAAATTCTTGGAGTTTCCAGGAAGGAAGAGTGTTTTTCCCACAACTCTGCTCCCTAAGCCTTAGAGTTAGAGAGATAGGATAGAATTGTCAAGATTCAACAAAGTTTAATTGGAAAAGCATAAGCACCCCAGTGACACAAGAGTTAAGGGTTTGACTGTTAACTAAAAAGACAAGAGTTTTGAACCCAACCACAGCCCCAAGGAACAGGACAGAGGTGATATGTTCCCAAGAAACTCTATGGGTCACGTCTACTCTGTCACACAGAGTTATTAAGAATCAGAATTGGACTCAATGACCCAGAAAGTAATGGTCACTGTTGTTTGGCAACCCATAAAGATAAGCTTGAAAGATTTTCTTGAAGTTCACAAGATGGTTGGGGAGACATACTCTGAGGAAGGTTTAACGAAATTGGAAACTCTATTGGTGGGAAAAGGTCAGGAAATTTGTACCAATGAATTGTTTTCCATTTCAACACTGCACCGGATCAATCTGAGAGCAGCAAGAGTTGCCCCATGAGATTATCTTTGGAAGACTCTATACATCCCAGAACCCTAATCTTTGGAAGACCCTATCCATCCCAGAACCCTTACCTTTGGAAGACCCTATCCATCCCAGAACCCTTATCTTTGGAAGACCCTATCCATCCCAGAACCCTTATCTTTGGAAGACCCTATATATCCCAGAACCCTAATCTTTGGAAGACTCTATCCATCCGGAACCCTTATCTTGCCCCTTCAGGTTTCTTTTTGTTTCCCCAAGTTAAAGAGTCTTGAAAGGGACACGAAGTGAAACCTTCAAAGTGCCACTTTGATTGAAAAGTGCAAAATTATTTGGGGGAAGTTTTAGAGAGGTGGAAAAACTACCTTCAGAAATATATATACAGATCTGGATGGAGAGTATGTCCAGAAAATGATAGCTTCACATTTCGATATTTTTATTTAGTAAAGTTTTCTGTTACTTTGTAACAATTCTTTTTGAAATGTCCTCATATATTATGTATCCAACTTAGTAAATGTACTTATGAGTTCTGCTGGTTTGTATAGATTTTTTGTGAAAAAATAAAATTTATCTCAAAATCTTGGTTCAAAGAATGAGATACAGTTGGGAAAGAAAAATTTAAAAAAATAAATCCAAAGAACAGAAAGTCTAAAGGTAGATGGGACAAATAGAAAAAACACTATCTACCCATAACCAATCATATCAGTCATTGCATGAAATTTAAAAGTGGGCCCTTTGAGAACAGAATTAATTTATGATCAAAAGCAACAAAATATCTGGAAAGCCACCCCAAAATGTAGACATTAAATAACACATCCATGAATTAAAGGAATGAAATCACGTCACTAAAGAGATACTGACAATAAAGAGATCTTATAAATATATTAACAAACATAAATGCATTATGTTTAGCTAAGACAGCATTTAGAATGAAAATCACAGTCTGAAGTAGTAGTAGAAAAGAAGAGAGGACTGAATTCAATTACTAAACATGTCTACTAAACGCTAAAACAAGAATATTCTATTAAACCCAACGTAAGCAAAAGGAAGGAAATAATAGAGAATTGTTGAGATAAATATAATTAAAAACAAAATATGAAATAAATCTGAACGTTTTCTTAAGATTAATAAAATTCTCAAGAAAAAACAGCAAAAGCAAAATATTAAGTATTTTGTAGTTCTAAGAATAATAGGAGCAAGACCTGAAGAACTTTATGCCAGTAATTCAACAATTTAGATAAAATGGGAGAGGTAGACTTTAAGGGTTCATTCAACAATTAATAACCTAAATAATTCTTTTCTTCTTAATATACTTTTTTATAATTTCATAACTTTTCCAGGAAAAGAATCAAACTCTAGTCAATGCTAACCTTGGAGAAAGAAATGACACAATCTTACAAAAATTTTAATAGATAACAAATAGGGAGGAAATTTTTCTGAACTCAGTTTAGAAAAGAAAATATGATATTGTAACAAAACCTGATGAAAACATTATAAGAAAAATGCAGATCAATTTTCCTCATAAGTATAGAATGAGATTGGTTCTTAGAAACCAATCCCTCTAAATCTGTAATTTCCCCTGAAATGTGTTCAGCATTTACAGCAACAAGTACGCCTTCATCACCAGAGGGTTGCGGCTGCACAAAAAAAATAAAACATTTGCAAACTGAATGCAGCAACATTTTGAATGAATGATCAGATGAGATGTATCCTTAAAAAAAATCAAAATTTGCTTTCTGGGCATTTTGTTGTTCTCAAATATTTTCCAACTCATAACGAGCCTAGAGGTTATGGCATAAAATTTCCCCTGTGGGTTTCTGAGACTGTCAATTTTGACCTAAGCAGCACACTTCCACTTTCTTGAGCAGGGTGCTAGTGGTTTCTACCAGCAGAACTTTTTGTCTTAGGTCCAACATGCAACCCACTACACCAGCTGACAGTATTGAGTCAATGTACATTGCCCACATTTTAATTAAATGAATGCATTTGAGAATTGGATTCCATCAGATGCTTTTGTTCTGTGGATTGGGTCACATTATTTTTTTTAATTTATTGGTGAGTGCAGTATTAGGTTTTTTATTTTAAATAATTTTGTTGGGGATCCATACAGCTCTTATCACAACCCATACATCTATTGAGTCAGGCATGTTTTTACATATGTTACCTTCATTATTTTCTAGACACTTTTTAATGATTTTATTGGGGGCTCTTACAGCTCTTATAACATCCCATACATCATTTGTATGAAGCATATTTGTACACATGTTGTCATCTTCATTTCCAAATATTTTCTACTTGAGCCCTTGGCATAAGCTCCTCTTTCCCCCTCATTTTTTTAATAAATCATTTTATTGGGGGCTTATACAATTCACATCACAATCAACACATATGTCAATTGTATGTGAACCACATTTGCACGCTTGTTGCCGTCATCACTCTCAAAATACCCTCCCTCCAGTTAGGCTCCCAATACCAGCTTCCTATATTTCCCTTCATTCCCAATACCACCTCCCCCATGAACCCTTAATAACTTAAAAATTGTTATTACTTTTTCATATCATACACTGTTCAATGTGTCCCTTTACTCACTTCCTTGTTGCCTGTACTCCATAGAGGAAGTTATATGTAGATCCCTGAAATTGGTTCCCCCTTTCTATTCCACCATCCCTCCATCCTCCCGGTATCATCACTCCCATCACTAGTCCTGAAGGGATCATCTGTCCTAAATTGCCTATATTTCTGGCTACAGTGTACATCCTCTGGTCTAGCTGGATTTGTCAGGTAGAATTAGAATCATGACAGTGGGTGAGATGAAACATTTGAGAACTGGAGGAAAATTACATATTTTGTTGTTACTACACTGCACCCTGACTGGTTCGTCTCCTCCTTGGCAACCCCTCTGTAAGGGGATGTCACGTCACCAATTGATGGGCTTTCGGTCCCCAATATGTACTATCCTTCATTTATAATGATATAATTTTTAGTTCCTTGATGCCTGATACCTGATCCCTTCAACACCTCGTTGTTACACAGGCTGGTATACTTCTTCCATGTGAGCTTGGTTGTGTCTGAGCTAGATGGCCGCTTGTTTATTTTCAAGCCTTTAAGAGCCCAGATGCTACATCTTTTGATAGTTGGGCACCATCAGCTTTCTTCACCACTTTTTCTTATGCCCACATTTGTTTTCAGTGATCAAGTCAGGAAGGTGAGCATTATCATGGACTGCCAATTTAATTGAACAAAATGTTCTTACACTGAGGAAGTATTTGAGTGGAGTTCCAATGCCCATCTTTTGTCCTAATTCTAACTCCATAAGTATGCACATGTTGATCTATTTCCCCATCGTCATATGTCAACATATCCACCTATGTATTTGCTTTTACTTTAGACATTTACTTTCAATTGAGCACTTCATGTCAACTCTTTCTTTCCACCCTTGCTCTCCCCCACCTCCTTTAGATGGTACACTATTATTTTCAGTATTAGACTTTTAAAATAATTTTATTGTGTTGAAACATCTTTGTATGCCTGATATAAATCATATTTAATTCAACAGTATTCTCAAATTATCACATTGTTACCAACTTCCCAATATTTAGGATCTTTGCATCAATCTTTTAAAATAATTATACAGTATGACTGCTTTATGTACAATTCTGATCCATTTTGTGTATAAGAAAGATGTTAGGACTCTACAATTTAGTGAGAGTTCCATGATTTCTCTTTCTCATTCATTTACCATTTATTATCAATTAAATTATGTATTCCTAAAAATGCTAATAAATCCTTTAATTAGATCATTTGGGTCCAGAATAATATTTTCCTACCTTTCCCAGTTTATTCTATAGTAGTTCCTTACAAGTAGACTATATATTCATAGACTAATTATCTACTTAATAATTTCCTAATAATTTATGTATTTGATCTATATTTTCATATATACCTGGGGAAAAATGTATCTTGTCTTTTCAATTTTCTATCTTTTGTATGTACAACTGTGACCTCTTTCTACTTTTTAGTAATTTACTGAAATGTATTTTTTGTTGTTGGTCAGACTTGTTAACACGTTCTATATTTTTTGTCTTTTAAGATAGCCTTCAATTCTATTTATCAAAACTTTACATTATTTTAAATCCCTTTTTATGTTGTTTCTCATCTAGTTCTTGCTTCTTTATGCTCTATGGTTCCTTGAGCTGAAAATCTAAAATACTTTTTATTTCATATTTTCTGGCAAAACAATTTAATACTTCCTTATTAAAAATAATAATACTTAAATAGTACAACGGTAACAATACACAACAGTGCCTGTTCTAAACCAATAGCTTTTTGGAAATAGGTTTTCAACTTCTGGGTGGAGAGATTTTGTTTTAGTATCAATTTTTTGCACTGTTAAAACAAAATTAACTTTTTTGAATTTCATCTTGGAATTTGGTGAGATTCTCACTGTGGTCTAATGTAAGGTTATTTAATATAATTGCTCCACCCTAATTATTTAGACTTATTTGACTTGTCTCTTTGCTTGATGCTTTTTTTCTTGTATATGAAATATTCCTCTTGAATACAACTTTTTACTTTTATTTTGTTTTCCGTTTGATTTTTATCCACACCCTTCAATAAGTGCTGTTATAGACACGTTAGGCGATATCTGTTGAGTAATAAACAATTCTGAAAATCACTGGTTTTTCATCTCATGGTTTCTTTTCTTCTGATTGTTATTAAATGTTTCTCTAAAGAAAATTCTCCAACTTCCTGTGTTCCTGTGGAGACCACTGTCACTGCGTCTCTTTGTTGTGACACTTGTGGGGGGTTCAAGGAGAGGGTGGAACCACATCACTGGATGATGAAAAAAGAGTTGGAAGTGGAGAGGAGGGGACAGACATAAGCATGTTAAAAAGCGAGACATAAGAGTACTTCCTGATGAGCTGGGGGGTGAGCCAGCGAGGGAGAGGACAGGCTTTAGGATGACGAGGCTTTTAATTGACAAAACAAACAGAAGAACAAATCAGTTTAGTGTGGTTGAGTTTGGGCCTGAGTAGGAGATATCTATAGAACACTCAAGTTCACCTTATAAGCATATCCTAAAACTCAGGACAGAAATCAGAGTTAGAATATGAATTCTCCTTTAATATCATGTTCTAAAACAGTGATTTGGAGGGGTCCTGGGGGCATAGTGCTGTTAACGTCAAGATCAGCAGTACAAAGCAATCTCCTCTGTCTAATAGAAGGAAGTGGAAGAGTTAGTCTGATGCTAATTAATAGTAGAAATATAACATAATTTAACATTACATTTACAAAAGCTCCATACTGTAACAGCCTCACAGTAAAAATGCCCTTTACGCTTTGACTGCAGGGATGTTCTAACACAGGAAGGAGGCTACCAAGGCATGAAGATAAGTAGCCAGACGTGAAGCACCAGCTCAAGTTAGACAGACAGGGATGCCCAACACTTACGGGGATGGAGCTCCAACGGAGCCTGCAGAAAGGTAGGTCTAATTGCTAAAGATCATTGCAAAACCGACCTTCTTAGAGTATCAATTGTATCCTGTGACTTTGTAAAATCTTACTAATCTCTTCCTATAATCATTGTTTAAAAACAAATCAAATAAAAACAAAAACAAACCTGTTTCGTTTTGTTTGCTTTTTTTTTCCAAAATCTGCTTCTTATATGTTAACTTCTGAAGTCAGTATTGGATTCTGTAACAGTGCAAGGAAATATCTGCTTTCTTTCTGCAAGCATTTGCAAGAATTTCTCTACAACCTGGTCTGTTAGGGGCTAATATGGTGACAGGCTCCCTGGACCCCTTGCAGCCATTAATAGATGTAATCTGTCTTAGATTGAAGACTAGATTCTGAAAACGCCCAGATGACCCTCTGAACACACTTTGGAAATTAATGTTGTTGGTTGCCATCAAGTCAGTCCTGACCTCATGGTGATTGCAGGCATGATACAACAAAAACACTGGGATGACCTTCTATGACTCCTTGTGAATCACGCTGCTCATACTGAGACTCCATTGGTTGGCTTTCAGAAGTAGATCATCGGGTCTGTATTCCTAGTCTGTCTTAATCTGAAATTTTCACTGAAACTTGTTTAACTTTGATAGAGGTAAAAATAGAGTTAGCCTGTGTTGGATGGTATAAGATATGAGGAACAAAGGAATTATAACAAAAATAATAATCATTAATATAATAACAAGGATTCCTGGGGTGGGGGGGGAGGTAGTGTGGTAAAGGGTGGGGATAAAGAGAAGCTGATATCAAAGAGTGCAAGATGAAAGAAAAGATACTGGCAGCAATTTTGCAATCGTCGTTGAGCTTATTAAACAACGTATTCTTATAATATCTGTAAGAACTCAAATAAAATGGGAAAAAGTTAGCCCTCTGTTAATCAAAATACTAGAAAATGTAACATAGTTTAAGGTTTAGTTTGTTAAAAAATGCAAAATGGAACAGGTTCCTCCCTTGCAATAAAAATTCCTTTTAAGCTTAATCACTGTGATATTCTAACTCAGGAAGGAGGCAAGCAAGGCCCTTAAGATAAGTAACTCGGTGTGAATCTTGCATGCTTCAGAAGCTCCAGGAAGTGGAGGTCTGGCCAGGCCAGGCATGGAAGCATCTCCCAATGTTGATAAACAAGAGCACATAAAGCTTCAGAGAATGGTGATCTGCTCCTGGAGAAACGAAGGTAGATAACAGCCTATGATCATTGCAAAGTCCACATGCTTGTCACGATGTTTAGAGTAGCAAGCCATTGCCCCCTGAAATCAGCAAAATCTGCTAACGGCTTCCTGAATCATTAGAAAACCCTGCCTTTGTCACATAGTTTAAGATATATAACTTGCTTGATTTTCACTAAGCTTTTGAAGCAGTTTGGAAGTAGCACACCCCACTCCTGCCTTCTGTCCCTACATTTAAGAATAGCAGATTTTTCTCAACTCAATTGGGATGGACAGAATTGGCTGATACAGTGATAGTCAATCCTGGACTCTTCCTGCAACAGTATCATAGTTAAACAAGTAAGCCTCCACTGACTGCACAGAAGATGCACAAGACAGGACTGGAAACTTCATTTCCTACATGGAAGGCAAAAATTAAATCCCTGATCCTGCACTGCCCTACATCAAATTCATTTGGCTGTTGTTGGGTGCCTGTGCGCTGATGTGGAGTCGCAGCAAACCTATGTGATGGTGCGGAGCTGCCGCATATAGCACCTTGTAGGCTCTAATCTTTTTGTTTTTTTAATTTTCTTTTTGGAAACAGATTGCCAGTCTTTTCTCCTGCCGTACCACCAGGTAGTTTCAAACCCTTTCAGCCTTTTTGTTAGCAGGCAAGTAGTTAACTTTTGTGCCAACCATGGTGTTTTTGTATCATATTAACAGCCCAATAAACAGACTAGAGGACACTAGAAATGTATGAAAGATAGTCGGATTTCTCAACAATTTAGTAATCAAACTGGCTAAATAAATCCTTCTCACACTACCCCTCACACTACCAATTCTACACCAAGAGTTTGTTTGCTTGTTTTTGCTACTGTAGATAGAGGAAACAGTAAGCAAACATAACACCTAATACTGATTTGTCAGATCTAAAGTAATGTAAACATTTACTCCTATTATTCATAGGCTAAATATTTGCATATTTTAAATAAAGTCAAAGTGCATCTTGCTGGCAGTTAAGGAATATGAGTACAAGCACCTGACCATTTTTTTTGTACATAACGGTAAAGAGCTGAGCTTACAAAAATACTTCAAAAGAAAGGAGGAAAGCATTTTTGGAAATTTAGAAGGAAATTAAGATTTTGAGGAAGGATATGCAGAGCTGGAAGTGAGAATGCTAGTATTTTCATTTTTTGTGTGTGATGCTATAAATTCTTTGCAGGAAGAATTTGAATTGCCTATAAATAAAATAATTTACACCCTCTCATTTCCCTCTGCAAATATCTGTAATGTCTCCATGATGAGAGATTCCAAAGAGTTCTAGCTCAAAGAAAGGAAGAGATGACTATTGCCAGTGACAAGAATTTGATGTACTGTTTTTATTTTCTCAGGCACATATTAAAATTATCAATGGATCAATTACTGTAGATTCAAAAAGCACTGTTAAGCAACAGCCTTTGTGAGTTGTAGAAATTTTCTCC
The DNA here is from genome assembly GCA_004026705.1 of Nesogale talazaci. Taxonomy (NCBI): domain Eukaryota; kingdom Metazoa; phylum Chordata; class Mammalia; order Afrosoricida; family Tenrecidae; genus Nesogale; species Nesogale talazaci. The sequence continues at coordinate 47,235 of PVJH01004213.1, forward strand.
ATTATAATTTCTGTACTACCTGGGAAAATGTATTTCTTTGTCCCACAAAATAGTGGTACCGAAGATAGTCTTTAAATTGAAAAGGAAACAGCAGCGCTGGGGGAGGAGTTTGAAAGTGCATTTCAAAAAGTTATTTACATATTCTCCAATTGCTAGTGTCTGGGAAGAAGTATTTTTATCCTTGAAGCAGTATCTATTCTTAGTGGGAGGGGATCCTGGGAGATTTTATCAGCTGAATATCAAACAGACCAAAGTTCAAAGAGAAGTATTGAAAAGAAAATGGTGTAAGAATGTCAAAATTACTCTTGATTAGGCATATAGCTGGTTAAATATGTAAGGCAAGAAATTTTAGACAATAGAATAATCACAAATTACCAGAATGCTCTTTGTCTTCTCTTTTATTTTGTCTTTGTTTTTGCTAGAGAAGTACAACTACCCACTTTTCTTTTCTTCAATTAGAATGTAGAGACTTCAAAGCTGGACCAGCAGCTTATCATTAAATTGTTATACCTATGTTACTAGAAAACACAATAATTTAACATATGAAAAATAGAGGTAATATAAATATTAGTTGATGATTCAATTCTGACCAAAAGTTACCACCTGATGCTATTTTTAAAAATCCATAGAAATCCCTCAGGAATGTCATTTCAATCTTGGTGCCCAGGGAGTTACCACAGGTCTGAATTGACCTAACAGCAAGTGAGAGTAGGTACATGATGTCCATAAGAAAAAGTTCATGGACCTGGGATATCTAGACTTGAGAATAGAAGACCAAAAGAGGAGTCAATGTCTTTATGTACTTTATTTATTTTTTAATCATTTTATTGGGAGCACTGACAGATATCATAACATTCCATAGTCCAGTCATATCAATCAGTGTTGGACAATTGCTACCCCTACCAGTTTTAGAACATTTTCTTTCTTTTGAACTCCTTGATATCTGTTCCCCTTACTCTCCACCCCCAAATATGGTTATGCCTTATTGATTTTTGCCATTTACTCATCATCATTGGTTCACCGCTCCCCTCCTCCCAACTCCTCTCTCCCATGCCCCCCAGGAAACATCAGCCCAGTCACTGTCTCCGTAAGATTGTCTATCATATAAATAAACCTGAATATCTTTAGAATGAGAATTGAGACTTAATGATTACCTACTCTTAGTTCTTAAATATTGGACTGTATTTCCCATAAATTCCATACAGACAATCAGGGTCCCATTTGATCATCAGAAACATTAGCTAGCTTGAGTGTTCACAATGTGTCAATCTTCTCCATATGGGGGACTGGTTGCTCTCGTTGTAGTACTCTAGTTTCCCTGCCTTTCTTACATTCTCATCCTGGATGGTTTTGTTGGCTTCTCATCTTTGCTTTAGAGTAATTGTCGAGCTTTGGTATCCTACAATCACAAAGTCCATCCCGTTGATGTCATTTCCTATTCATAACAACCCACCAGACCGTAGATGGAAAGCCCCATAGGAATTGTTGCTGCTGTTTAAAAAATCAGACAGTCACAACATTTTTCCATGGAGTTGCTTGTGGATTTGAACCAGCAATCTCTTGGCTAACATCCAACCATGTTACCATTTGTTTCATTTTCCTTCTGTAGATAAAGCACATGAGGAGGATGAACCCCCCCCCCCCCCAAATCCTAGAATTGTACTGAGCAGAGCTGACCTTCCAGAGTACACATTTCCCCTTAGATAAGCATGGAGTGATTCGCTGAGTTAGTGCATCCAGTGGTGTTCCTTGGAAAGGTTCTCTCTAGTTATAGTGATTTTTTTTTTCATGAAAGCAGTTTTGTGCGATGGTTTATTTAAGAGAACAGCATGCACCTGTGGAATTTTGTTTCCAGCTCAGGAAAATGCCACGGAAACCGTTGTGATGTTGAACATCATTTACAAGGACAGCGGTATGGGAAATACTCAAGTGTATGAGTGGTTTTCTCATTTCAAAATGGGTGAAATGTTCATTGATGATAAAACTCGTTATGGACATCTGTCAACTCATCCCAAATAATCAAAAATGTTGATTTTTAGTTTGTTCCTCCATGTCAGACTGTTACTCAAGCTTTCCATTTAGAGATTCTATAAAGAGTGTGTAACAGTGTGTGACCAAAAAAGTCCTGATTTGTGGCAAACGGTGCACTGTCTTCTCCACCATGACGATGCACCTCCTCAGACACCCATCTCGGTGTGTCAGGTCTTGGCGAAAAACAGCATGCTCTCTTGTCTCAAGCATCTTCCTCACTTGATCTCGCCCGGTGCGACTTCTGGAGAATACTTTGAAGGTGATAAAGTTGTTTTGTAAAAAAACAAATTTAAATATATAGCTTTGGAAAAAAATCCCATTCTTTAATACTATATACTAATAAAAAGGAGACAAATATTTGGGAACAATAAGCAACATTTTGATAAACGAAAAAAAAATATGACGTTGACAAAGGTTTTGTTTTACGTGGATCCACAATGAACATTTTTCAGTATCGGTCGTCTAGAGATCTGGAGATGTATTGCATTAACCAACTCTGCTGCAAAAGAATTCCTTAACGCGTTAAAGAACAAATATTTCTTTGAGAATTAAGGTACATGCTTAGGTTGGGCTGTTTAAGGAAACAAAAATCGGTGGCAATCATGTATGCATAATGAAGAACTTTATGTAAAGAGGGCATCTAAGGTAATTTCAATGCAAGTCCCCAGGTCTGACATCAGCCGAAGCCCTCTTCAGACTCCCATAGCTGCGGCTGAGGGTGCAGAAAGATGAAGCAGGAGACAGGGAGACCACGGGTCTGTGGCTACAGAGTCATGAGGACACACGGTCAGTGGGAACGAGACGGGGCTCAACACCCTCTGGGGGCCCAGATAGAGTTGCAGAGAAGAGAAAGAAGAAAGGTCAGAGAAAAGGAAGTTCCCAGTGTCTTTCTTAGGAAAAGGTCACATCCTCGAGAAGACATCATTTGGCTATCATGTGATTGAGAGGTTGCATTCCACTCCCACCTGCTTCACACAGTTACTATCAAGTTGGCATAAAATCAACCACCAAAGTACATCAGACCCAAGCCATATTCCTGGACAATATCACAAATTTCCTCATCTAATCTGTTATGTTGCTAAACGATGTTCTCAAGGATAGTTTCAGCAAAGTTTAAAGACTATTTCAGGGTAATAGTTTGAAGGAGTTCTCAAGTTTCAAATGGTTCTGTAAGTCTAGATTTCTTAAAGAAGTTTAGCTATGTGCTGTTCTGTTCTGCCCCTCTTTCCAGTCCATCTATTGTTGCCATTATCAGAGAAATCAGCAAAGAAACCAGAAAAAAAATCTAGTTTTCCTGGTCTCAGTGTAGATGAGGGTGTAGTGTGTATAGACTAGTTTGTTTGTTTGTTTGTTTTTCTGTGAGATTTTAGTTTCTTTCTCTCTCTTTCACTGTTACTGAGCAGACACATGTCCAGGTAGGATCTTAAAAAAAATCACTCACATTCTCTGAAAACTCCTGATAGGAATAACCTGCGGGTTATACACTGCGGTCATAGCCCAGGTCAGCAGTTTCAGACCACCAGTCACTCAATGGAAGAAAGATGAGGCTTGCTACTCCTGTACAGAATTCCAGTTTTCCAATCTTTTTACTCCATCCTACAGGGCACAATGAGCTGGAATCAACATGCAAGTAGTAATTTTGATTGATAAAGCATACAGAATGTGTACTTCATTTTTCTTCGAGAGGTCTTCCCTGACCTCTATTCCTATAACAGAAAAAGTTCTTCCATCATCATTACCATGGTTTTCAAGTTCCTTTTGCCTCCTTCCTCATACACAGTAAATAGCAGATACTGTCAGTTCTCCCTTCAAAGCGTCCAACACATTCTGCTTTCTCTTGGTGCCCAAAGGACCAACAATTCTTGACTGTGCTGCTCTCTGATTGCAGGAAGCTTTGCTCCTCTACCCCCACATTTCACTGCATCTGGAAGTGGTATCAAAATTCTTCCAATCACTTGAAAATAAATATTGATCTAATTTTAATTCCATTCCTTTTGCTCACCACATCCATTATCATAAAACCAAATCAGTTCATCCAACAATCAACTCATAGGTGTAAACGAAAGAGTTTTATATAAAGGGAAATTGTACATTAAGAAAGCATCCCGAGCCAGTCCAGCACAAGCTCCAAAGTCCAATATTTGTCTGATACTAATCTACAAAGTCCTTTCCAGACTCACGAAGCACATGCAATGGTGGCAAGTACAGGACAGTCACAAAGCAGAAAGTCTTTGGACCTAGTGGCATCATAAGCATCTCAGTGCTGGCAGGAGTCTCCATGCGCTGCACCAGGGTAGGGCTTCTCCCCAGGGATGCTTTCCAGGGAGTCAGCCTTGGGTCTGATCAGTAGAGCATCTCCAAGGGAGTGGAGAGAGAGAGAGAGAGAGAGAGAGAGAGAGAGAGAGAGAGAGACTCCAGAATTCAAAGAGTGAAAACACCAGACTTCAAAGGATTCTCAGGGAAAGGCCATGCCCACACAGAGGTCTCATTGGTTATATCTTGAGCGACAGGCCAGACTCCACCCCTTCACTCATAATCCTCTCAAATTGACATTAGATCATGTAACTGCCACATTTCTGCAAATATTTACAGTCTCAGAAACCAATAAGGGATCACTATTTGTCAGCATCGACTCAATGTCAGCAGATGAGATAGTGAATGTCTAGCTTTCAGTATTGTGAATGGGATTATCCGTTAAGTATTCAACCACTACCCCAAAGGTTGACCAGTTGAACGCACCATAAGGGACCTTAGAAAGCAGGCTTGAAGGCTCCCTCTGAAACATCATAGGCTTGCAGACCCTATTGAGCCGTTCTTTTCAACATCTGCGGGTCATCATGAGTCAGAATCTACATAACAACAACTAACAACAAAAAATAACCTACCCTACGGCCTAGTTTTTCTAGATGAGAACTAAGCTGAGAAGGTAAGCACTATGGCACACTAGTGAGTGGGTCTATTAGGTATTGTCAGTTCCAACAGATGCATGACAGTTCTATCATACCAAGAGCAAAAAGGTGACTGCAAAACTCTTCTTTCCCCGGCTGATCCCCGGTGACGTAGTGGTTGTATGCAGAACTGCGGGCTGGAGGTTCAAATCCAGCAGCAAGGCTAGGCCTCCTACTCCCACCACCAGACAACAGTGATGCGCCCCCCCCCCCAAAAAAAAAGTTGGTATCAAAAAAATCATTGATCCTTAGGGTTTGAAGGAACTTTAGAAATATTGCAGTATGATACTTATTTAAGTCAGGTTACTGAAGACTGTGTGTTAATCTGGGTAGTCTACAGAAACAATTTCATAGACACTCATATGGGTATATGAAAGAACATTATATACAAAAGCAATTGAGTATTGAGAAAACATTTTGGCCCAGTCTAAATGAAGTCCATAAGTCCAATATTAGTCAATATGCCCAATACCAATCTATAAATTCCTCTTCAGATTCATACAACACATGCAGTGACCCTGAATACAGGAAGACCACAGGCCAGTGGGTGGAAAGTCTTTTGGATCCAGTGGCAGTGGAAGCATCTCAGCACTGGTGTGGGTCTCCACATTGCTCCTCTAGCTCCAGGGCGCTGACTTCATCAGTTTAGCTCCTTCTGGCTTGTCATCAGCAATGTGAGGCAGAGAGACTTGATGACCTCTTTTAGAGGTGTGACTGAGATAAATCGCTCCCAGAAACGCCAATTTCTCTCTCTCTCTCTCTCTCTCTCTCTCTCTCTCTCTGTGTGTGTGTGTGTGTGTGTGTCTTCACCTGCTGTTGACCAGACACACTGAGATCTGCACAAGGCAACCGCCACTGAATCCACACAATGCTGCACCCACTGGCCTGTCATCTCTCTGCATTCTACATCATTACATATGTATCTATGGGTCTCAAGAGGCATTTATGGACTATTATAGGACCTATGGACCTGATCTGAACTGGGATGGGATGCTTTCTTGATACATAATTACTTCTTGATATAAAGCTTTCTTATACATATACGAGTGTCTGTGAAATCACATATATATGATTTATTTCTCTAGGCAACCTACCCCAACACAAAAAAGCTCAAGGATATGAGCGAACTTGACATACTTTAGGGAAAGAAAAAGGGCCACCATGTAGGAAAATCCTGAACAAACATGAAAGAGGTATAGGGTGATGTGACCTAGGTAGGCAGGACCAGCTCATGCAGCACGTTTAGAAAATGGTTTCTGTTCTATGTCTGATGAGAAGGCAATAGCTGATTTAATCCTGAGGACTGACATGATTAGATTTACCTCTTGAAGAGATCACGTTGACTCGTGGGTGGGAAATTGATTGTAGCCAACAAGATTGAGAGGAAGAAAAGCAATTAGGAATCTAGTGGTTTAATTCATTTGAGTTGGTAACTCAGAGATTTAAACTACATGTCATTAATAAAACAAATGGAGGGAAGAAGACAGATCTCAAATACGTTTTAGAGGGTGAGTGCATGGGGTATGGTGCTGGAATCAATTTAAGTAAGAAGGAAAAAAGAATCTAGGAAATGACCATTTTAGCAATTGGGTGGATATAGCTTTCACTTATGTGGGGTGGCCTTTGTGGAAGGGTGTGACTTTTCTTTTGATATGCTAACTTTAAGATGCCTATCAACATTTAAAGGAAGATGTCAAGTGGCACTTAGATCTAGGATGCTGGAATCTATGTGAGAACTCTGGTTTGAAGATACACATTTGAATACTATTAGCATATAGATAGATATTTAAAGCCACAGACCTGACAGCATTCATCCAGGAAATGGTGAACAAAAGAGTACTCAAGAGCAAGCACCGGGACGCCAAAAGTCTGAGCTTCCTGGAAGAAAAGGAGAAAGTCATACAAAAGGCTGAGAGAAGAAGGCACAGTGCCCTCATTTTGTATCTGGGATCATGAATGGAAACAGTGACCACTCAACACAGGAGAGAATTTTTGTCAGCAATGCTCAAAGTATTGGATTTTGTCTTCTCCAAGCAGTCATCTGAAAACCCTGAGAGTCATGAATTGTTTAAGCACGTTGTTCGGCCGTGGAGTAAAGTCAGAGGCCATTTCAGAGGTTAGGGCAGGCCTCTGTGGAGGGCTTGCAGGCCACTTCAGCAACTCATAGGAGTGTGAGCTGAGGAAGACCCGCCAAGGAGACAAAAGGAAGGGTTTTTATACCCCTCTGGTGGGCTTGGCGGGAACAGTTGCATTTTTAAATTTTTCAGGGGGGAAACTTCTGGTGGAGAATACATGCACAGCTGAATTTCGCAAAGGAGACAGTCGTTAAGCTTTACAGCAGGGTTACAGTAGGGTGCGGTGTGTGCATTTTTAGAAATGAGCCCGTGTCCTGGAAATTCCAGAAAACCCAGAAAACTGCGGTTTGAGCCTCAGAAGAGATGGTGAAATGAAGGCACTGAGCCTAAAATGGAGTCTCCTGTTCCAAGGCTGGACACGCGTGTTGCTAACGGCATGATAGGATATTTGTATCCTCCCACAGGTGCCTCAAGAGAAAGATGAGGCAATTTACTTTCAGAAAATCAGCTGGGGAAAATACTATGAGGAGTATACTAAAAAGAAATCTGCTCTTTTTATAAAGTGTTACCACACTTATTTTTATTTTTTTTAATCGTTTTATTGGAACTCGTCCAACTCATCACAATCCATGCACGCATCCATTGTATCAAGCATATTTGTACATCTGTTGCCCTCATCATTCTCAAAATTTTTTTTGTGGGCATCACTGCCCTAGTGGGAGTAGGAGGCCTAGCCTTGCTCCTAGAGAGCTGCTCCTGGATATGAACCACCAACCCTATGGGCTGCAGTCCCACACTCAACCACTATGCCACAGGGGCTTAGCTCCATTCTCAAAATATTTGCTTTCTACATGAGCCCTTGGTATCAGCTCTTCATCGCCCCCCTCCTTTATGAAACCTTGATAATTTATAAATTATTATTATTTTGTCATATCTTATACCCACTTTTCTGTTGTCCATCTCCCAGGAAGGAGGTTGTATGTAGATCATAGTAATCGTTTCAACCTTATTACCTCACCCTCTCTCGGCCCTCCCAGTATCTCCACTCTCTCCACTGGTACTGAAGAGATCATGCATCCTGGATTTCCTGTGTTTCCAGTTCCTATCTGTACAGTATACATCCTCTGGTCTAGCCAGAAATAAAGAGGGTCTGTGGATGAAAATCTGTAGACCAATCTAGACAAGGCAACTACCTAGGAAAATATGACAAATGCTGCATATACCTGCAATGGGACAGAAATAAAGGAGAAAGGAAGAGAGGACCCTATTAGGATCCAATGGAAATGGCACTGGATTTCTTCCCAACTATATTGCACTCTAGGGCCTTTTAATGGAGTAGAGCATAGAGGCAGGGGCGTCCATTGCGCATGCTCGGAGGTTCGAGTTATTCGCCATGAAATGATGGTAACCTGTGCATGCTCAGAGCTTTCAGCTTCCGTTCAGAAGGTGCACCTGGAATGGCTCACTTAAGCTGAATTCATTTCAGCCTATGGGGTCAACCAGGGTTGTCAACCATGCCTCCCATCTGAAGAATCGAAAAGGCCTAAGGTTTTCCTCTGGGGTGCTCTTGCCCAGTGACTGCCATGCAACATAGACCAGCCAGGCTTCAGTGGTGGAGCTGACTGTGTGATTTTTCTGGAACAGTTTCCCGGCAGGCAGATGGGGGTGAGGGGCGCTGTGGGTGCCTGTGTGAACCTGAAATTCCTAATTTTTATAAAACTCTCTTGGATCACAAAGCAGGCTTCCGCCTGACTTCTTTCTCGTGCAGAGCCAAGGACCAAGGTGTATATCTCTCCCTGAGAAACCTAACAGTTTCTCTTCGATTCACACAGTGAGTCTTAAGAAAGGACCCTTTGCCACAAAGACAGCATTAAACATTTTCATGCCATCCTGTTGTTTTTAAAGCTCTTGGGTCCATTTTCGAATAGCTACCAAAGTTCAGAAGCCTTGAGGAAAGAGTGACGGCAGGTTAGAAATAAATAGTTAACTTCTTGGATTTTTTTGACTTTCAATATGCACATCTACTACTTTCAATCTCTCAGATTTCATGCAGTCCACCTAAAATATATGTAACTCACAAGTATTCCAGCAAGAAGGTATGGTTTATTCCTCTTCTGAGCTGTGACATTTGAGGAAGATTTTGTGATTAGAATCGTGTGATCATACTGATGCCGAATTAATTCTCAACTACCTTTTATTGAAGTAAAGGTTTATGAAAATAATCCGTTAGTTTTTGCTGCCTCCCTTTTCAGGAAGGTTCTTCTGAGGATAGCCATGAATATTAATGTTTGTTGTTACCACTTAATTCTCTACCCTATATCTTTCTCTGCAGCATCCTGTTTGAAATTCATATGGAAGTACCTGCTTACTAAATTCACCTAGGTCTGTAATTCTCAAGGTAATTGAGGCAATCTATATAAGTGAATGTCCATAGCTCTCCCACAACCTTCAAAAAAGTGGAACAAACAAAATGATTAAATGCTCACCTACTTTATTTAAACAATACTCTAACCCTCTATGGCTGCCTCTGCAAAGACTTTGTATCATACGAGAACTACAAAGAGAACAAAAGGACTCAACCCCAGGAAACCAGTCTTTCCTGTTACAGAAATAATGAATTACTGGTCCCCATAACAGAACGCCCAAGCAGAATAAGATATTTGGAACTATTTTGTTGTTGATGATGTTATTTTTTATATAACAAAAGGTCGGAGATAAACAAAATGTAATATGTGCCTACAATGAAATATTACTTAGCCATAAAGAAAAATGAAGTTTTATACAAAGAAAACTACAAAACAATACTATAAGAAGTCAACAGGTACTTGGGTAAATGGAAAAATGTTCCATGTTCTTAGGATAAGAACTTAATGTGAAAATTTTAATACTACTCAAGACAATCTGTAAGCATAATGCAATTCAGATCCAGATCTCAGCATCACTCTTTTAAGAAATGGAAAACCTAATCATCAAATTTTATGGAAAGAGAGCCACGATAAACAATAACTGCCAAAGAATCAGAAAGAAGTTGGAGGTCTCTCATTTTCTGACGTCAAAACACAGCCACAGTAGTCATGACTGTGTGGGACCAATGGAATAGAAGAGAGAAACCAGAAGTAAACTCATCTACCTAGAGAGAACTGATTTTTTACAAAAGGCTGAAATACATTAAATGGGTGAGAGATAATCTCCTCAACATAAAGCGCTGGCAAAATTGGATTTAAAAAAATGGATTTCAATTTGCAGAAGAATAAAACAGAACGCATAATTTACTCCATATACAGAAATGCATTCAATATGAATCAAAGACCAAATGTATACCTTAGGACTATAAGGAAGATGGGGGGTCCCTAATATAAGGAATAAGTACACTATCAAACATAATGGAAAACAAAGACAAAATAGACCACTGAGACCTTCTGAAAACAGGACACTTAAGTTCACCTAAAGAGTTAATCAAGAATAAAGAGAAAGCCCATATATTGAAGGGGGGAAATTTGATAATGATGTATCAGGCAAGAGATCAATTAAAATTTATAAAATACTACAACACCTCAACCAAAGAAAGATGATTACATTGGCTAAATTAATGAAACTATCAATAAAATTAAGATGTGCCAAATGGGATGGTTTATAATATCCCTCAATAAAATGATAAAAATATCTCTAAAGTGAATCAGGGGAATATAAAACCATAGCTATATAATTGGATTTTGAGTTCACACTTAATTGCAGACCTATTCTAAAACCAATTAGTTCTCATGACATAGCTCTACTCGATATCATCCTCATGAAAAGATCACTGAAGATATGGGCGCCATAAAAAAGAGCAGTGGAGAAATCAGCTTCCACAAAGAATAGCATTTGGGGTCTTAAAGTCTTTTCTCAAAGCAAGTTATTATCTAAGTGCAGTGTCACCCTACGTAATCTGAGGTTGTAAATAATAAAATCCAAAGCTTGAGGAGGAGGTCAGTATTAAAGCTTAAATACCAAGCACCCAGTTTGCAGAAGGCTATGAATGGCAGCAAAAGCTCATTTGCCATCTTCTATCCCTTGCCTCATGGCCATTGTGAATTAGGCCTCAGGAAATTCCCTTTGACCACTGACCAGGCTTGTAAATATCCTTACTATCAGAGTACACCGGAAAGTAGATTAATGTTAATGTCATTAGGTCAAAATTTAGAACTTATCATTTGGAGTCCCTTTTGATCCATTTCAAATTTTTCTAGTTTTGATTATTTATTATTTTATTTTCAGTTAAGGTTTTGCTCTGTTTTATTTTGTTGTTGTTGGGTGTGTATTTGTTTGTTTGTTTTTTTGTTTCTTTTTTCTTGGTATGTTTTTCTGTATGTGAAATCCAAGATAGTTGAATCTATAAATATAGCAACTAGATTAATATAATGTCTTCAGAATGTGACACAGGAAGAAGAGGGGTTGGAAATTAGTAGCCAATAATGAGTACAAGAAAGAAGAAGATGTTATAAAATTGATTGTGGTGATGATCACACAACTCTTTTTAATGTGGTTGAACCATTAAGCTACATGATATGTGAATTATATGGCAGTAAAATTGTTATCTTTTAAAATTGGGCAGAGAATATGAACAAGCAGTGCATCGAGGAAGATATCAAGACAACCAAAAAACATACAAAGAAGCAGTTCATGATCACAAGCCAAACAAGAAATGTAAATCAAATCAACATTGGCATTCCTTCTCACACCAGCATTAATTTAAAAGAGGGGGGTAAAAAATTGAAAATAGCAAATTCTGGAGAGAATGCTGAGAGATTGCGACTCTCACATACTGTGGGTGCAAAACTCTGCAACCACTGTAGGAATAGGTGATTCCTCAAACAACTAGGAGTAGAAATACCATATGACCCAACAAACACTTTACTTGGTATAAACAGTGATCCTCAAGCCTCCTAATACTGTCACCCTTTAATACAGCACCTCATGTTGTGATGACCCCCCAACCATAAAATTATTTGTCACTACTTCATAACTGTAATTTAGCTACTGTTATTAATCATAATGTAATTATCTGATATGCAGGACGTATTTTCATTGTTAAAAATGGAATATAATTAAAGAATAATGATTAATCACAAAGAAATATGTAATTAGTTATATATTGTGAAATATTTACTTCTTTGTAATTTGTAATTTTTCTGTAATTAAAGAAATGAAATTTTCTCTTGAAGCAAGGTGTATCATGGGTAACACTCTTGACACTGGGTATTTGTATGAGGGCTTTTCTACATGGAGACAGACCCTCCTGGAGAAGGATAGAGCAGTGTCTCAGTTCCTAAGACCATCAGAAATAATGTGTTTTGCAATGGTCTTAGGAGACTCCTTTGAAAGGTCATTCAACTCCCAAAGGGGTCACGATCCACAGGTTGAGAACCACTGCTCTAAAGAAATAAGAACCATAGCACGGAGAGATGTATTCACACCCATGTTCATCAATGCACAATTCGCAACAGCTGGGATATGGAAACAAGCTAAATGCCCATCAGTAGCAGAAGAGATCATTAAATTCTGGTACATTTACACAATGCCTGGCTATGGAATGAGATGTGAAATAGAACAGGGCTGGACTTGGAAAAGTGAAGTTAATCAGTCACAAAAGGACAAAAATTGTAGGAAACCACCGTTGTAAAAGATAGATAAATAAATAAAAACCAAACAGACAAATAATTGCTTTCCAGACCCAAAGAGACAGACTTTGCTTGTTACCAATGGTGAGAAAAGAGACATAAAGCAAACCAAAAGGCCAGTTAGTGGATAGATAGTTGTCAACTAATGTGAAGGGGAAGACAATATTACATAAGTGAGAGAAGAGATAAAGGTGGAGGGCACATGTCAAGCTATTGGGATGTCTGATAAGTTGTTCAAATGATGGGATACAAAAATGATGACCTGAAATATAAACCTCTGCCTAATCACAATAAAAAGTTAAAAAAGAAAAATGAAATCTTAGTCATTCACCACAAATGATCTTTGAGAACATTTGTTATGGGAGATAGTCAGGCACAGACATGTTAATATTGTATGATCCCACTTGTACAAAATAGGAAAATATGTAGGGATTAAAAGTTTCTTAGTAGTGACCAGGGAAGGAAAGATCAGGGAAAGAGGGAGTCATTAATTAAAGGGCTCAGAGTCTTTGTTATTTATATAAGAAAAACTTGGGGAAAAAACAATGATGACAGTTATATAATATGATAAATGCAATCAATGTAACCAAATTGTTCATGAACAAAAATTGCTGAAGCAGCAAAAACTTCCTATACATGTTTTATCAAAAGAAAATCTTTTGATTTATCCATTATCCATTTATCCATTATCTTTTGGTTTATCCATTAGATAAACCAGAGCTCTTAGTGCTAGACCTAGACTTTATGAGATCATTCAGCTTCTGTTTTTGCCTTCCTGGACCCTTTACACCATGTAAAGAAGTTGTTGCACTCCTGGAGACAGTCCAGGTGAAGAGAGAGAGGCTCTTGAAGACAGATGAGAAACCCAGTAGAGAAGATTTGCATACTAAGCTGCCAACCCCAATCCCCAGACAAGTGAATTCAATTTCCTGTAACCTCTCACCCAGCTGAGGTGTCCCAGTCAATACTATGTGAAGAAAAGACAAATCCTTGTTGAACCCTGAGAAGATCCCTCCGCAGAAATAAAATGATTATTGCTTTAAACTCAAGAAATACCTCAACTGCTGTCAAGTCCACTGAGGTGGTTCACTACACAATAAGAAGAGAAACCAAAAAGTTGGGGAGCAGACAAAGTTTGAGTAAGTTCTCTTAATGATATATTTCCCCTAATAGAATTCAGTCTCTTGTCAAACTCTATTTCTATGTCTTTCTAATCTATGATTTGCATTTAAAATAATAAGAGAAAAACTACAATCCTGTCATTGAGTCCAATCTGACTCACATTTGACTCATGTGTTAGAGGGCCAAACTGCTCCACAGGGCTGTCATGTTTACAGAAGTTGTTCACCAGGCCTCTCTCCTGTGGGTTCAAACCTCCAGTGTTTTGGTTAGGGACCCATGATGACCATTTTTGCTGTTGATGGGTTCTTTTGAGTCAATTCTGAAAGACCATAAAACACTAGCAGTCTTATGCCATCCTCATAATCAATTTTACATTTGAGCCCATTGGTATAACCACTGTATCACTCCATCTTATTGAAGGACTTCACTTTTGTGCTGAGCTTCTATTTTATCAGCCATGATATGCTTCTCCAGTTACCAGTCCCTCCAGATAATATGTCCACAGAGCATGAGGTAAAGTCTTGCCATTCTCACTTCCTGGAAGCATTCTAGCTGTACTTCTCCTAACACAGATGCCTCCATTTTTCTCTCAGTCAATGACACCTTCAATATTATTTACCAACACAGTGAATAATTCTTCAGTCTTACTTATTCATTGTCCAGGTTTCATGAGCATATGAAGCAATAAAAAATACCATGGCTTGCATCAAGTGCCCCTTTGTCTTCAAAGTGACATCTTTGCTTTTTAACATGTTAAAGAGATCATTTGAAGATTTTTCCAAAGCAATATATCATCTGATTTCCTGTCATCTGCTTATGCCTGCATACTGTCATGGGAATTATTTATGGATCCAATTAAAATTAAATCCTTGACAAAAAGACCCACTAAAATTGTGAATTGAGTGGTTTTAGACTCTACCAGTTGACAGAAATTCATAAAGACCAAATTCTCGGAAACAAATGAAATAGAGATTATAATTTTGATTAGGATTCAATACTGTAGATTTCATTCCTACTCATAATGACCCTGCAGGACAGAACAGAACTGCCCCATAGGGTTTTCAAGATCAAGATCTTTACAGAAGCAGACTATCATATCTTTCACTCTTGGCTGATGGGATTCAACCACTGACCTTTATGATCAACAGGCGAGTACTCAAGTATTGAACTACCAGGGCTCCTTTCTTGATCTGGCCTTTCTCCCTGAAACTCTTCTTCCTAAGGTTCTGCTCTGCATGAGGTGAGAACTCCATAAATCACACTGATGTGTGACAATTATGCCTTTACACTCTACTTGAACTTTTCCAATGTGTTTTCAAATCTCTAGCTAATGTCACTTAATTTTTAAAAATAATCTTACCAGGTCAATAGTACAGATTTTATTATCTCCATTATACATATAAAGCACTAAGATATTGGAAGCATTGTGCTGGAAGACTGGCAATTTGAATCTAGCCAGCAGTACCTCAACAGAGAGGTCTGGTGATCTATCTGCCACTAGAAGGTCACCTTGCTTCCATAAGTTTCACACTGGCACAGATGGAGCCATCATAAATTGAATGAATTCAGTGGTCATTGTTTCCCTTTTGTTATTATTGTTGGTGATTTAACGAAGAGTCTCAGTATATGCCACTACTTAGCAATGGACCATCTGAGAGCAACTTTAGTAAAAACTTAAATCCAGATTGGTCTTCTTTAAGTCGTGTCCTTTTCACTATACCATAATTAGACTGTCTACATGTGCAAAAACCCCACAGTGCTCCTTGGGTTTCTAAGAGAATCAAATTCTTTAGAAATCAACTTTTGAAGAACAAAATGCGATAAACATAATCCATTTACCTCAGTGGGAAATACCTAAACCATAGACATGTTCTATGTCTCAACACTCTCACTGGGTTACAAGGTCTGACAACACATGGCATTGATTTAGCAGTAAACACAATCAGCTCAGTCTTTTACAAAACTTTTAAAACTTGGAAAATCATTATACTGCCCAAAGCTCTGACCACCCTTTTATGAGCATAGTCAAAATCAACCTGCTCTTATACCCCCTACTTATATTACTGTTTTACCACCTTTCATTCTGTTCCACTAACCAGATGATTAGTTAATACTCAGCCAATTCTGAGTCATCATGACGCCCAGTGTGTCACAGTAGAACTGTGCTTCTGAGGGTTTTCAATGACTGACTTTTGCTGGGAATAGATTATCAGGCCTTTACTTTGAGGCTCCTCTGTGTGGACTTAAACCTACAACCTTTCACATAGCAGCCTTGCACAATGTATGAACACCTCTGGCCCTCCACATACCCATAAAGTGGGGTAGAAAATTCGGACCTTAAAACAAATCCAGCTCTCACACTGATTTCCTAAAAAGGAAAGAAAAAGAAAGGCAGCCTCTATTAAGTTTCCTTTGGGCCCCTTGCCTGATTTTCATTAGGCTCCCCACCCCCAGGGCACATGATCCAAACCAAATGATATATAAAAGTTCAGTTTTCATTTTACAACCATGGCGAGAGAACATAGCATTGCATTTCGGAGCACACTTGAAATTATGAGGATTAACCGCTTAAATGTAAAACTGAAGCTTGGTTTTTCACATCTTTATTAGTCCTATGAAGGAAAATAATTATGCCTGACTTCTATTAGATTTTCTTTGATTTCTTTTAGGCCCTGGGAAATGAACTAGTGCTTGTTTTCATGGCTGCCAACATTTAAAACTTCCAAGCAATTCTGGATTCAACAACCAAACACTTGAAACAATGTTAATATATAACACACACCATGCTCTCAGTCAAAAACCCACGGCAACCTCTGAAACATTTTAAGCCATAATTTTTTGTTATAAACAAATATAAAACTGTATGCAAAATCCTGTTTACATTTTGTTTAGATCATGTATGTGGGCTGGCACCCTTTCTGAAATGGTTTCTGAAAGTGGTTATAGCAGATGCTGAGCTGCTACCATCGTTAGGGATCCACTATGGCTAATTGCTGCATTTAAATTCTGGAGTCAATATTACTCTAAATATTCAGTAAACTGCTAACTGGAAAATAAGTCTTCTGATTAAAAAGAATAGGAGCTGAATATGAGAGTCTAAGATTGTCAGTAGGATGGCACTCCTCTTTCTTGGATGAGCCTTCTTCCTCATCCTCTTCCAATTTCTTGCTGAAGTACATTTAAAAGTACCCAGAAGAAACTCTGCTTGTTTGAAAAGAAGGACATAAGTTTCTGTAGAGGAAAATGATGGTATGTTCAGAATTGGTGAATTGGTGAAGCTGATGATTTTATTCTTCTGATATACTTTTTAGATTCCATAATAAAAAGGTTTAAAAATTTAAAAAAATTTCCTAGCCACAGAGTACAAACCAATTAACCAGACCAATATTAACTGAATAACAGAACTAATGTTAAGTTTTCTGTTTCCTACAAAATGAAACAAAAAAACAATCACTGAATGTGTCACTCAATGTGGACTATCAAAAGTCAAAAGAGATTTTAATGTCAAAATAACTTGAAATTGCAATCATCATAGGAATTTTAGGGAATAACTTAAAAAAACATTTTGTATAGTATGATTCAGAATCAGCTTGGTGGCCGTGGGTTCTGTTACAGTTGATGTAGTGGGTTGAATTATGCCCCAGCCCCATCATGAAACAAGAAAAATATTTCCACCTGGAGCCTCTAGATGTGACCTTCCTGTAACAAGAATTTCTTAAGATGTAATTAATGTAAATTCATGAGAAGAGTTCATCCTGGATTAGACAGGATATACATCTACTGTCAAGTGAATTTATGAGACAGGAAAGGAAAAGCTACAAAGACACAAGAGATGAGGCCGTGTGAAGATGGAGGCAGACAATGGAGTGATGATCTTATAAGCTAAAGAAATGCTAGAAACTGTCAGAACCTTGAAGAGATGCATGGAAGGAATTCTGAATTATCTCAGAGTCTCCAGAAGGAACCAACCCATCTTGCTAGCAACTTGATATTTAACTTTTGACCTCCACCAGAACAGAAAGATAATAATTTTCTGTTTTCTAAAGCTACAGTAATTTGTTATGGCTCTCCTTAAGAAAAAAATATAGGGAGGGGTGGGAAAGGGGAACCAATACCAATGATGACTGTATCACCCTGCTCAAGAGAAATAGAAAACAGAATTGTAGGTGAACGGATACACTGGATGAAGTAAGGTAGGCAACTTATAATGTAATATAGTATTATAATTAATGTAAATTATAATATAATATCATAACATAATATAAACAATAATAAGCGTTCCTAGGGGTACAGTGGGAGTAGAAGAAGATAAGCGGGAACTGATGTCAAAGAGCTCAAGAAAAAGAAAAGGTTTTGAAAATTATGGTGGCAACAACTGTGCAATTATGTTTAATCCAATTGTATTATGGATTGCTATAATATCTGTAAGAGCTCCCAATAAGATCATATTTTTAAAAGAAATTAATATATGAGTCAAAGAGCATGCATGTATCTTTTCAAAGATTACCTTTTTAAGTTTTGCTCCTACATAAAATGCTCATTTATATTGTGTTTCAATGATATATTGATGCATAACAAATGACTACAAAATTTAGGGGCTTAAAATCACAACAGCTATTTCCCAATTTATGACCTATAGAAACAACAAACTGCAGTTATGGGGTTTGTTGCTATTTTTGGTACATCATATTATTAATAATATGGATACATGGAGGTATTGTGGGTTAGGCATTGGACTGCTAAAGAAAATGCCAGTAGCTTAAACCCCTTAGCAAAGGAAGATAAAACTCTGCTTCTGTAAATATCTATAGTCTCAGAAACCCTTTGTGGGGTCCCTGTGGCTCAGAATCAGTCTGATGTCACTGGATGTGGTAGCTACATAACCTGATGTCAACTGGGGTGGAGGGTAGCCTGTCACTCAGGTCGCAACGTGATGACCTCATTTGAGGCACAAGAGAGATAAATAGCTCGCTGGAGATAAATAGCTTGCTGGAGATAAATAGCTCCCTGCTTCATCTTCCTGCTGACAAGACACATGGAGCTATGCCAATGGAGCCGGTCCTGGAGCTGGAGGAACCCTGTGGAGACATACTTCAGAACTGAGATGCTTCCACTGGCAATGGATCCACAAGACTTTCCATCTGTGATCTTGCTGAAATCTGTGTCATTGCAAGTGCTGCATGAGTCTGAAGAGGAATCACAGACTGGTGTCGGACATGTGGGCTAATATTGGACTTAGGACTTGATCTGGACTGGGCTGGGATGTTTCTTAATGTACAATTATACTTTGATATAAAGCTCTTTCTTATATACATATGAGTGTCTATGAATTTGTTTCTCTAGTCAACTCAGACTAATACCATGGTTTTAGCTTTTCTTCTTTTTTCTTTCTGGAGGTAGGGCCCAGTGTTTATTGTTAATATCAAAATATATTAAGCTTATAAACATTTACAAAATACATTAATAAAATGCATTAAGTTTCCAACTCCCAAAGACAAATAAAGAACTGATTTATAAAGACAATGATAAAAAAGACAATAATTACAAAAACTGAAATAAATAAATAAATAAATAAATGATTAGATTTATGTTAGAATCAACCAATAGGACAGTAATTGAAACAGCAACCCATCATAAATTGGTGAGTGCCTGTATTTCATTTGCTTATGAATCTGGAATTTGCTCAGAAATTTGGAAAGAAAAAACATCTCTGGTCCATGGTTTCTGAAGGCTCGATGGAGATAATATTGATGACCAGGGAATGACCAGAAAACTTAGAACTGGTGTCCTTGGTCTAGGGCCTTGGTTTTTATCCTAAGTCTGCTTAGGATAAAAGCAGCTTTCCTTCACATGACTAGCTGAGTCAGTGTCATTAAAAGAATGAACATTGCACTGCATGAAGGTCCCTGGGAAGAATGGATTTCTTACATGGCAGATGTCTTCTCCCAGAAAGAAAAAGAAAACTGTTAGACATTGTAAAGGATAGGCCTGGACCTAGCATAATACAATTTCTAACGTATTCTATGGGTCAAAGCAAATCCCAGGACAAGCCCAGAAATAAGGAGAGAAGAAGCACATTTCCACTCCTGCTAGAAGAAGCAACATGGCCCCCAGGAGGGAAGGGCTGCTGGTGGTCCTCTCTGAAGACTACCACAGATTATTGACTTTAGTTGGGATGTATTGGGGATGTATGTTAAATTCATAACACTTTTGGAAGTACCACCTTCTGGTGGTCATTTGCACTCATTTCTAGAAAATACTTAAGGAGAAAAAAACTAGATGGCACTTATACTGTAAACATCTTTCATCTATAAAATAGCATCCTCCCTATTAAGCCATTTAAAATTATCAGTAGATCCACAAATTTTAAATTATTTGGGGGAAACATGATCCCTTTATTTTATCGCTTGTTCTTCAAATGCCTACCCATTGCTAAACAGGGGAAATACATTTGAAGTTCAATTTGATCTAAAGCAATGAAAAAAAAAACCTACCGAGCTAAGGAAATGACATGGAAGCCATGTCCTCTTGTGGCTACAGAAGGGAGGAAAGCCCCACTCGACACTAAGACACAGTTGATTTCTGAGATAGAGGTCAGATAGGCCTCCACTTTCCCACCTGCAAAGGCTCTCTTCGGGGTCTGTATTTCTCTGTGCTGTACTTGATCATCCATTGCAATGGCAACAAAGAGCACACATGCAATCCTCGCCATTATGGGGGGGTTTGGGGAACATTAATAGATTATAACAGATCGGGATCAGAAAATATTTTAGGATCTAGTTCTTTTGGCTATAGTACCTCATCGTAACCATACCTATAAGTTTGTCTCTTAAGTTTGATTCTTAACCTTCTCAGCCATACAACCCCTCAGTCTTTGGACTGCTCAGGCAAGAGTTACAAAGTTCTTTCAGTGCTGACAGATGCTCAAAGGACACCCTCCTCTGCTTTCCAGCCTCTGCCTCTAGGCCACCAGTTGTATTTCTTTATTATATTGACTAGAAGGCTCACCACTCTGTGTCAAGGTCTCGGGTCTGCAGCCTCTGCTTCCTAGGCTGCACTCACTGCCACTTCTCAGAGGGATCTTCGATCTGATCTGCATGTGGCTCTTCTTCTTGAGAGTCTTTCTGGTCTTACTTCTGAGGTTTCACACTTTATAGTCAGGAAAATGGCAAATCAAAGACTCTGGAGCTGTGTCAAGTGAATTCACTTCACCACACAGGTAAGGTGCCCTTCTTTGTTTCTCCTCCATAAACAGCATCTGGGGGTGTGGGAAGATAAGGGTATCGTGTGTGCTTCCGTGGCACTGGGGAAAAGGTCTGAAAACTTGTGCAGATCCTATTGATGCTTCCCTTTTAGAAAGTTATTCCTTTTCTTCCTGGCCCATTTGACCTCTGACACTCTCATGTGTGGTGAATGAACTTGTGGCCCATTCTTTGGCCTTGGAAGATGCTCCCAGTGGCATTGCTTGATGATATCAACTTCCCTTTTTCCAACTGAGGAGCTCTGGTGGCAGAGTGGGTTAAGCATTAGACAACTACCAAGTGCACAGTCAGCAGTTCAAACTCATCGTCACCGCCTTAGGAAAAAGATGAGACTGTCTTCTCCCTTAAAATGGAGAGAGTCTCACAAAGCCTAAGGAGAGGCGTTACTCTCTCCTAGAGAGTTGTGGAGTTGGCACTCAGATGATGGCCATGAGCTTGGGTGGTTGCTTTTGCTTTCTCTCCAACAGGCCTGAGTCTGTTCTGTCCTTCATCTGCAAAAGTAGATGTCACAGGTCCTCATCTGTCATGTAGGATCACTCCTCTTTGCACAGCACACCCCACTCTCTTAAGATGGCACACACCCTGCCTGAGAATTGAAGGTGAAGGAGGAAGTCTGCATCCAGAGCCTCTCTGCCTGATAACCAGCTGTGGGGAAAAGAAAGAACACTGCAAAACGGACACTGGTGTCTTTTGAATAGCTTGTTTGCAGGGTACTTAGCCAATATCTGGGAATGTGGACATCAGGAGGATTCCCACCCCTTAACTGATAACATTCCCCCACTGACCCTCCACTGTGCAAACAATGTGGTCTTTGGGGAACAGCCACTGTCCTCTGAGAGTCTGGGATTTGGGTGCACACAAAGCAGAAGGAAGAGCCCTGACCGCAGGGTGGGTTGAAGGTTGAGTTGCTAACCACAAAGTCAGCAATGTGAGAGAGAGAGAGATGGCATTGTCTGCTCCCCTAAAGATCAGCAGCCTCAGAACCCTAGAGAGCAGTTAGTTCTCCTCTGCCCAATAGGGTTATGAGTCATAATTGACATGGTGGTAATGAACTTTAGGCCTATGTGACGCACCCATAATAAAAGCCCCTAATGTGCATTTCAATTGAAAATACTTTACAGGTGTGGTCACCAACCATTGCTGGGAAAATTAGGTGTGTCCTGTGTGGCTGTATGCGACAATAACTCTAAGCAGCTTGAGGCTGGTTTCTGTTAGGCTGGATTGACTAAAGAAACAAATCTAGTGACAGTCATATATGTGTAAAAAAAAAAGGCCTTTAATATCAAGAAGATTCGTGTATCAGGAAAACATCCCAGCCCAGTCCAACTCAAGTCCACAAGTCTGATACAAGTTCGTAAGTCCCGCTACAGATCCGCACAATCAGAAAGCCAAGATGCAGAATGCAGGAAGATCACAAGCCAGTGGGTACAAAGTCTCACGGCCCATTGGCTGTGGATGCATCTCCAGGGCTGTGAGTGTCATCAGGTTCAGCTAGCAGGAAGGTGAAAGAAGAGAGAGGGAGCAAGAGAAGAGGAGGAAATGGTGAAGGAATGAGAAGGGAAGGGAATGGAAAGGGAGGGAAAGAAGAGAAGAGAAGAGGACTGACTGGTCTCCAAAGAGCCATTTATCTCTGTTGCTCCTCCAAAGGAGGTCATCAAGCTGCAACCTGATTGATAGTTTGAACTTCTTACAGGTGTTATGTTGGTACAAAAAACCTAACCATCACATTTTCCTGTGGCTTCTGATTTTGCTTTGTGTACTTCACTGTGTAATACAAGCATAGGTAGCAAGTATATTTATTCCTAGCTGACTCTGAAGATGATCTTGGGAATCCCAAACTCCTCCTCTGCCACCAAGATCATTTGATGTGTGGACCTCTCAGAGTGCATGGCACGGCTGACACCATGCGTGTTCTCAGCTATCAAATGGGAGTAGAGGAAAACCTAGAAAAGATAGGAATCAGAGCTCATTCACTTTCATTTCTTTCCTCTTTTCCTCTTACTTCCCTCCATCCTACTATTTCCCTGAGTCTAGGAAGAACACATTAGCTTCAAATCCACTTCATCCAATTTTCACCATCTCAAGTTTTTCATGGTCTAAAGAAGTATCTTCTCTATCTAGGACTAGGAAATTAATGTTCTTATCTACAGCCTGGTCTATAAATTCGTGACTCACTGCCTAGTTCTAATTAGCGTGTCAGAAATTATCCATCTTCTCACCGTAGAATATCTCAAGTAGAAGACAACTAAGAGTTTGTTTTCACAGAGATAAAGGACTAAAATAAAATAATAAAATATCAAAACAATACCGCATTATATTACCTTAGGGAACCATTGTGGTGGAGTGGGGTAGCATCAGGCTGCTAACTACAAACCTACCAGCCACAAGAGAAAGATAAGGATACCTACTCCTCTAAAGATCCACATTCTTGGAGCTGAGCCCTGGTGGCATAGCGGTTGAGTGTGTGACTGCAGCCCATTGGCTTGGCGGTTCAAATCCAGCAGCAGCTCTCCAGGAGCAAGACTGGAAGGGTAGCTCCCATGACCACAAGAGGGCAGTGATGCCCCCCCAAAAAAACAAAACAGAAAACAACAACAAAAAGATTTACATTCTTGGAAAGCCAAAGCAGAAGTTCTACTGGATCCCATAGAGTTGCTGTGCATCAGAATCTGCTTATTGGCAGTGAATTTTCTACTAGGTTAAAGTCAGTTGCATCTAGCAAGACTTGATACACACAAAAATAGGAAAAGACCATTCTTAATAGACATTCACATACATGTGTGTGTGTGCATATGCACATGAATTCTCCCCTTAGGCCAATAATATGTATGGATTCCTAGGGTTTTCATGTGTTTGTAATTTTACTTCATAATTTTCATCTTTTGTTTTCCAATTTGGAAAAAAGAGAAATTCACCTAATTGAAATCAAGTCCATTTGCAAGTGTTTCTTTGTAACACAGTTTTACATAAAATACTAAATTTAAACATCACTAAGGATGATTATCCACCAAAATGTTTTTTAGCATGCTGACCCCAAAGTGAATTTCTGAGATGATGCTAGAAGCAGCAGTTAGGCAAAGTGGTTGGTGTCATTCTGTTTAGGGGCTCTGAATGATATAGCTGCATTCAGGAACACCGAGAGAAGGGGGCACAAGCCAAGTAAAGGTGAAACTATAGAGAATATACAAAAACTGAATGTTTCCCAGGGGCTCTGGAGGAAGGTGAATAGGTGAACACCGGGTGATTCTAGGGCAAAGAAACTATTCAGTATGACCCTGGAATGGGGGACATGTGACCTTATGTGTGTTTCAAAACCCATGGGGCTGTATGAGAAATAAAGCCAGTGATATTATAAGTTACGGTATTCTTTAGCAATTAACCAACGTCAGTTTATCAATTTTAACAAAGATACAAAAATACAAAGGAGGCGTGGGGAGAAAATGTGTCTTAACTGGGTGCATCCTGCACAATTTCCAAGTAAAATCAAAACTACCATAAACCAAAAAAAAAGTCAATTAAAAAAAATAAGTATTTTCAATTACATACTGAGTCCCAAGATGAACACATAGGTCCTTTCTGCAACAGTTTCTTCTTTTAACTCAATTTCGCTTACCTTCTTTCTTTCCAAAACAACCTTATTTACCAAAATAAGTAAGTAAATAAATAGTACTCAACCAACCTGATTTCCCAGGAGAATTGCCCAACCCTGAATGTCACAGTACTGCACAAAGGAAAAAGTAGCCTCATAAGGGAGGGGTTTGGGGAGGTGGGTGCTGTTCCCATGCGACACCCTCTGATGTGATTATCACCTGCTTTTGTTTGGGGGGAAGGGTGCTCCAAAAATAAAGGAACCGACTAAGAAGCACTAGATGAAAATAGCGTTGAAAGCCGCTGTGTGGAGCAGCAGAACTGAGTGTGGAGTCTCACCTCCTGCCTCCATTTCCCCTTCGAGGTGAGAGCAGCTTATTATTGCCGCCAGCTCATCTTTAGCACGAAATTCTTCCAGTATGGCTGCAAAGCATCCAGCAAACACACCAGTGCTAAACTTAGCCTTACATATGTAGCCAGAGACATGGCTAAATATAGAGGTCTAGGAATATATACAGAACTCCAGAGAAAGTACTCTGGGCCAGAAATACATGATGCACATGCAAATATCTTCGTGTCTGCTCCTGAAGCTCTGCCCTTTAGCACTCTCTCAACTCCAACTTTTCCTCAAACCGTAGATAGCTCAAACCTACCGGAGATAGCTTTCCCATCTGTTTGTTTTTTCCAAACCTCATTTTTTATATATAGTCTCACCTCTTAAAAAGGAGAAAAATACTGTGCCACAAAGAACACTGCCAGGTGTAACAGATGATGCTGCTTCTGGGAGTTGGGGGAGAGAAATAAAAATGTAGGAAAGAGGCTGTGTGTTCAAATTCTCTTCAAAGGTTACCGGAAATGGGTTTTATCCATTTGGCCTAAACTCCATTCATGCCTGCATAGGTATCAGGTCTGCATTTGACTTTAGGGAAATTGTTTAACTCAAAGCTCAGTTACATTTCAGGTCTTCTTTGTACTTTAAAGACATTGTATAAGCCAGGCCTTGTCATCGGCTTTCTTAATTTATTTCCCTGAAATGACAGGTCTGGCAGAGGCAGGTCTGCCTCTCAAATGTCTGGATTACACTGTAGCTATGGAAACAGGTGTTAAAGTTCCATGAATGTCAAGTCCCCCAGATACTTTGCACATTGCGTTCCATACGTGTGGCACGTTATTTTCCATGCTGTCCTCACCCCGATTCACAGTTGACCCAAACAGAGAGGGTCAAGGAACCCAACAATCTGATCCAGAGTGCCAAATAAAGATGACGCAATTGTTATATCTTCTAGAGCTCTCATTCAAGTTCTCAATTCTGTCAAACAATAACAACACAAATAAAATATATAACGATTAAAATAAAAGAACGGGTGTATGCGGCAGGTAGAACAGAGGAGAAATGTCTTTTTTATTAAAGTATATCCTTCCCCTGCCTGAAAAGGAGAAAAATACAAACAATGTGATAGAAAAGATTCTGTGCTAATCCACACTCTTTCTGGAATTTTTACAAAGCATTCCTGTTCCTGGTGGTAAAGACCTTCTGAATTTCAGCATCATTATAAAGCAGCAGCTATTGTCAGGAACTTGCGAAAGGCAAAGTTTGCTATTAATGTGACTGACTCAGAAAGAAAGGGGAGCCGAGCAATGGAGAGTTCTGGAGCTGCCACAAGTGCTGGCCCAGCAATCAGATGTGAGTTATTGTATTTCATTTCTTCTTAACAAACAGCACTGCAAGGGTGCTGTAATCCCTGTGTTATGGGAAAGGAAACTGAGACTCAGAGAGGTTAAGTAATATGCTCAAGGCCTCAAGGTTAGTAAGTGCAACAGCCAGAATTCAATCTGAGGCTTGTCTACAAAGCCCATGTTCTTTCCACTGAATCAATTCCGACTGCCAGTTTAGGGCATGTAAGGCCAAACTGGCATAGCCTCTCCCTGGCACGCTGCCCCTCTGTTTAGCTGGCTTAAAAAGACAAGGCATCACATCCCTTGGTAGCTACGCAATGATTTGGGATAGTCCCCTCCTGCTCAAATTATGATGGCTTTGCTTCCAACTTTGATAGTAGCATTTCTCGACTGAAATTTTCGATGACATTTGATGAGATAGTAGATCAAAGTCTTATTGAAATGAATGTCGAGCAACTCTATTCTTTGAAAAAGAAGAAGAAAAGAAAGGAAGACATCAGTGGCATAAGATCTAATGGCACTCATTTTCTCCTTTGATAAATACTTCTTTTTGGAGTTTTATGATGCATCACTGACCTTAAAGGCAAAATGAGTAAATAGCACTGAGATATTTCTAACCCACATATATGTTTCTTTTATTTCTTTTTCAGTTTATGCTTCTGAAGAGACTTGGCGAGAGACATTTGAATTGGAGCTGATATAATCATGTGCCTGTACAATATGCCAAATATAGTCAGCACTAAATGATTACAGGTAGACATCCTTGTGATTCACCAGCAGTTGTGAAAAACCCCAAATAACAAAATCCAAAAGAAGAAAGGAGGCTGCAAGATTCGATAAGTTGTATGAGTTCAGCTTTACTACTACTATTCCGACAGTTTGTCTTTCTTTTTGAAACATGTCTTAATTCACAGGAAAAGTGCAAAACAAGTGCAAACTATTGTAGGCTCTTGGCTTCAAATTGGGATTTTCAAATGATGCATCTTTTATTTCTGAAGTGTTATCACCACAAATTTCAACTTCTTTCCACAAATATCTTGTATCATCTCCTATTTAGGACCCAACTGTGTCTCTAGAGAAGGTAGATTGAAGTTATAATCCTCAAAACCTGTGATGTGCTCTTGTTTGGAACCTTTGATCTGACCTCATCTAATCTGAGTAGTGTCCTTATAAAAGAAATATGACGGGATGTGAATGGACAAAGAAAGGCCATGTGAAGAGACTTCTCAAGCACAAGGAACAACTAGGGTGACTAGAAATTGCAAAAGACAAGGAAGGATCATCTTTCGAGACCAGAGAAGAACATGACCTTGCTGAGTCCCCATTGTCACTGCCTGAGGTCTGAGTTGACTTGATGTCAGTGAGTGAGGTTTGGGAGACATCCTGAATTTATACTCCTTGTCTACACAACTGTGAGACGGTCTTGTTCGGCACTTACAAGTTTGTAGTATTTTCTTATGACAATTTTTGGTCTTTCCATGTGTTTACAATAAAGCTGTGAGATCAGTCTTACTATTTTCATTAACCATGATTACATAGTAAGTGATCATCTTTGAATTTGAATCCAGATCTCCTCTGGGTATTTTATACTCTTTTCTACTTGAATTACAGCATTGCAAGCCCATTTTTGTTTACTGAATTAGTCCCCATGTTCGAAAGAGCTCAGGTTCTGGGTCCACAACTTTATCATTAGCAGAATTTTACAGTCAGCTATTCCTTTTATCTTCAGTGTATTCTGTCATGCACCAGTTGGAAATAGACGCCCTCTTCGCAAATGAAATTTCTTTTTCTATTTTGTCTCTGCTTTTGAGTAACCCTTTACCACCGACTTAGAAAGTAGCCATCTTGGGAAGGGGTTTAGAACTTATTTGTAAACATACATTCAAAATTAATTCCATGCCAACATGTGCACTTAATTGAACACCTACTCTGTGTTCAGAGGACACATGACTTCGAGTAATGTGTAGTCCTGTTGTAAAGATAAAGATACCTCATGTGAGCGATGCAATGATAGATCTAAGCTGAAGACATTTTTTAGAATAGGAATAAGGAACAGATTCTTCCAAATCTGGAGGTGTCAGAGAAGGATTCTTAGGAGAGATCACAACTGATTCCCAATTGTTGTTTTCTGTCTTCTAATCAATTCTGATTCAAAATGACAGCATCTGTCTCTCAGCAAAACTGTTTGATATGGGATTTTCTTGGTGGAAATCCTCAATGAGGAGTAATAAAAGCACTTGCTGATTAAGATTGAGGATGGTAGAGTCTTTGGTACAGATCACAACTCAATGCAAAGAAAACCAAAGTCCTCACAACTGGACCAAAGAATAGTATCATGATAAAAGGAGAAAGAATTAAGGTGGTAAAGGATTTCATTTTCCTTGGATCCACAATCAATGCTCATGGAAGGTGCAGTCAAGAAACCAATCAATATATTGCATTAGGAAAATCTGCTACCTAAGACCTCTTTAAAGTTTTGAAGAACAGGAATGTCACTTTGAGGACTAAGGTGTGCCTGACTCAAGGCATTTTCTTTTTCTTTTAAATCATTTTCCTGGAAGTTCATACAACTCCTATCTCAATCCATACATCCATACATAATGTCAAGCACATTTTTACATTATTGCTATGATTATTTTCAAAACATTTTCTTTCTACTTGAGCACTTGGTATCAAGTAATTCCCCACCCATCACTCATGAATCCTTGATAGTTAAATTGTTATTATTTTTTCATGTCTTGCACTCACAGGTATCTCCCTTCACCCATTTTTCTATTGGCCGTCCCCCTGGGAGGGGGGTTATATGAAAATCATTGTGATTGGTTCCCCCTTTCTCCTCCCACTTTACTCTTACTCTCCTGGTATCACTACTCTCATTATTGGTACTGAGGGGCTTATCTGTCCTGGATTCCCTGTGTTTCCAGCCCTTATCTGTACCCATATACATGCTCTCATCAAGCCAGATTTGTAAGGTACAATGGATCATGATAGTGGAGTGGGGATGAAGCATTAAAGAACTAGAGGAAAGTTGTATGTTTCTTTGGTGGTATGCATTGCTATGCTATGGATAGCAGAATGCTATCCATTCTGACTTACTCATCAATTCCTTATGACCCTTCTGCAAATGTCTACAGATGGGCTTTGGGTCTTCTCTCCATAATGCCCCTTATTCAAATTGATATGATAGTTTGTTCTGGGTATTTTATGCCTGATACCTGATCCCATCAACACCTCATCATCACACAGGCTGGCGTGCCTTTTCCATGTGGACTTTGTTACTTCTCAGTTAGATGGCCACTTATTTATCTCCAAGCCTTTAAGATCCTAGATATTATATCTTTTGATAGTCAGTCACCATCAATTTTTATTCACCACATTTGCTTGTGCACCCATTTTGTTCTTAAGCAATATAGTTTCATCTCAGGAAATTGAACATCATGGAATTCTAGGTTATTAGAACAAAGTGTTCTTGTGTTGAGCGAGTACTTGAGTAGAGGACTCATGTCTGTCTGCTACCTTAATACTTAACATATAACTCTATGTACACAGATCTATTTCCCTATAGTTATATATGAACACATTTACATATGTACATGCCTATATTTAGACATCTATAGATGCCCATTTACCTCCAATTTATTTCCTCTATTTTCTCTTATTTTCCTTTTGTCCTATTATTATGTTCGGCCTTATTTAGGTTTCAGTAATTCCTCTCAGTTACATTACTCTTGATTAAACCCTACCAGGCATCCTACATCCTACTCACCATTGATTTTAGATCACTGCCATGGTATTTTCAGTTGTCCCATATTCATATGAAAGTTGGACATTATTTAAGAAGACTATGGAAAAATTGACGCATTTGAATTATGGTGCTGGAAAAGAATACTGAGAATACCACAGATTTCAAAAAAAAAAAAAACCCAAACAAACCCATCTTGGAAGAAATCATCTAGAATGCTTCTTGGAAGTAAGGAGGGTATGAGTCACATTAAAAGGAGAGACCTGTCCCTGGAGAAGAACTTCATAGTTTTTAAAGTTGAGGGACAAAGAGGAGGCAGTCCCTCAGAGAAATGGACTGACAGTGGCTGCTCAAACATAGAAACAATTATGCAATGGAACCCACTGGCTGGTGTCTAACAACATCTTCAAGAAGCAATATCCCTGGTAATGGATGCAGTGGTTAAGCACTCAGCTGCTAACCATGAACTTGGTGGCTCAAACCCACCAGAAGTATGTAGCAATGCACTTCCATACAGACTTGGCAACCCTAATGTGCAGTTCTACACTGTGATAAAAGATTGCTCTGAGTCACACTCGGCTTGCCAGCAATGGGCTAAGTCAATCTTTAGAAAAACAAATCACCAGACCTTTTCCTCCACAACACAAAAGGGTGGATTGTACCACCCACCTTTCAGCCTTTGCATCAAGCAGGGACCCATGATTGATAATCAGGAAGCCTTTTTTGTAGGTTGGTTTTTGTATCACCCCCTCTCATGCTTTTGTGCTCAGGTTATATGTGTTTATATGTAATTTTTCAAATTCCACAGGTTTCACTGTCCTATAATTTTCCAGTGAGAAAGAGTATTCTGATGCTCTCATTTTGTCACACAGTCACACCTTAAGACAGGCCCTTCTCTCACTGGGTAGAGCAGGAGGCTCCAATTGCCCACTGTGATAGTTACAAAATCTGGTGTCAATTTTGGAGGATTACCAGTGAAGGAATAGAATCTGGCCTGTCAATGAGGAAATAGCCAATGTGGGCATGGCCTTATCCTGGGAATTCTGGGAACTGTTGAATTTTCCTCCTTAGAGGCAGGAGACACTTCTCTCCCTGCTCACTGCCTGAGAGACACTTTACTGACAAGACACATGGCATTATGCCCTGGGAACTGGAGAAGTCACAAGGGCCTACCTTGATGAAACCAGACTTCTGGAGCCAGAGAAGCCACACAGAGACCCCTGCCAGCACTGAGATGCTTACAACGCCACAGGATCCACAAGACTTCCAAGCCCCTGGCCTGTGATCTTCCTGCATTCCACATGATCATGAATCTGAAGAGGGATTTGTAGATTGGTATTGGACATATGGGCTAATATTGGCCTTATTCATTTGATCTGTATTTTGCTGGGGTGTTTTCTCAATATCAATCGCTCTTGTATATAAACTTCTTTCTTATATGCATATGAGTGTCCTCTATATAAACTTTCTTATATACAGATGAGTGTCTATGGATTTGTTTCTCTAGTCTACCCAGACTAATATCTCCACCAAGGAAAAAAACCTTTTGCCACCTCCAAGGTTCCTCCAAGGTAATAACTGAGTATGTTTAAATGAGACGGAGCCTCATGGATGCACTAAGTGGGCATCCTCCCTAAGAACACTCTTAAATGGAGAGATTCAAGGGAACTTGTAAAACACAATCCAAGTCTACACTCCATGGCCCAACCTCTGGTTAGAACAGCAAAAAACACTCCAAAACATCTGCCCAGACCTTTATCCAAAGTGAAACTAGCCTGGCCACATTTAACCTTCACCATTTACTCTGCTGGTGTGGTTTTATCGCAATATAATGTCTTTCTTTTTCCTTTTGCATCAGAAAATTACTAAGCAACCAGAAAAGGTGCAATTTGGCATCAACTTTTCATTCAGCTTGTCTAGT
Source organism: Nesogale talazaci (assembly GCA_004026705.1). NCBI lineage: Eukaryota > Metazoa > Chordata > Mammalia > Afrosoricida > Tenrecidae > Nesogale > Nesogale talazaci. The sequence goes on from PVJH01004213.1 coordinate 79,261, forward strand.
GAGTCCTTGACTTTCCTCACTCCTGTTATCATAGGAATGCAACAGTTCTAATGTCTTCCCTCCACTTATTTTACTTGCTCCCTGGAAGGTTTTGGTGGCTTGTACATATTCTCCTGGAGATCGGATCTCACCTATTCCATTTTTGTTCCTTCATTCTGCAACATTTCCTCTCCTTATATAAAATAGTTGTCTCCCACCCCCATCAGTATGGACACTTAATAAAGAGAGAGAAAATCTAATTCAAGGTACCCAACTGTATAATAGCAAAATGTTGTCCAGTACTAAGGCACCTCACAACCATGGACATTTTTTATCATGTCTCTACAGCCATGGTGCCATTACATCTCAATAAGGGGGCTCAATGCCTTAAGTAACCAAACATAATGCCTCCCTTCATCAGTTGACCCTTTCTGACAATGCGTCCAAAGTCAATAAGCCAGACAATGTTCTATGACTCAAGGGCTTTTCATTGACTAATTTTCAGAAGTAGATCACCAGGTCTTTCTTTTTTGTCTGGAACGTCCTCTGAGACCTGCCCACCATGGATGACCATATGAGTATTTACATACATGGGGCCTACCTCCCCGCAAGCCACCACAGTACAACACACTGACAGGCAACATAAGTAGATCACCATTTTTCAGTAAGTAATGCATTTGCAGACTTCATGTAACACTGGAATATAACAAATCCATTTGTGATTATGGAGTCCCTGGGCAGTATCATTAATGTCCTTTCTATTAATCCCAAAATGTTGTAATTCAAGTTCATCCAAGGGCTTCTTGGAAGAAAAGTCTGGTAATCTACTGCCCCCACCCCCCACAGCAGCCACGAAAACCCTCCAGGTCCCAAGGGTCCAATCCCATTATGCATGAGATAACCAAGGTGTGGCCAACGTGACAGCATCTTAACAACACTTATCATGATAATTCTATTGCCACTTCAAATTTAAAATCAGTCAACATTTAAAACACGCTTTCTTTCAGTCCTCTGATACATATAACTGGTTCTATATTGATATATTTTTTTACAAAAATAAATATTATGTAATGCAACTGATAGCATTTAAGTGTACACACTCCTTTCTTTTGAAAAATAATGCATCCTGGGATAATTTGAACTGATGCAGAATTTGGTGTCAAATTAAATATGAATTTTAAACTCAGGCAAGACATGAAAATACTACATTTTGTTCCCTGGATTCTTTTCTTCTTATTTTGAATGGACTGCACTTGATTTACTAGCCTGACTTTGGAAGTACTTTCTATTTATTCCTCACCCTCTGATTCACCAAACATGCCATGTGCAAACCTTTTCCTTTAAAGAGAAAAACCCTTTGTCGTCCTGCTCACATGGAGGGCTGCGGCGCATACCTTGGATGGCAGAGATAGTCCCTTAAATGAAATAGAGGACCCATAATTCAGTTTCTCTGGCCAGGAACCATAGTGGCTATTCATCAGGATGGGACGAACATTCATCTCCTCAAACACTCCAAGGCAGATGGAAATAGCATTTCTCCTCCTGTCAGAATAAATAACCCAAATATTGCCGCCCCCCGCCCCCCGCAAGACCCAAACGGATCAACGGCCATAGATCAGCATGAGGCAAAAACCAAACCAGTCGGCTGGAAATCTTCGCTCACAAGTCAGCCTTCTTGGCATCAGCCCTGGCAGGTCCAGTGCACAGGTCCAGGGCAGCACCTTTAGAATCGCTGCCTTCTAGCCTTAGGCCCCTTCTTCTGACCTTCTTAGGAAAGAGTCCAAAGTTAATGTTCTATTTTTCACTGTAAAGTACCGATCTTGCCCTATATGGTGAAAAACGGGGCTTTTTTCCCCCTTTGTCCAAATAGAGACAGGAAGAATTTGCAATAACAAACTTTTTCTCTTAAATAAGAGAACATCAGCCATAAATAAACTCAGGGAATGATAAAATTAAGGAAAATGTCAGATGTTAAACATTGACACATCTTAATTTAATATATATACATCTATACATTTTTTACAGTGCTTTAAGACCTCTGGAATAGGAGTAAAATGGTTATCTAGCTCTTTTTTTTTAAGTGCTTATTAAATTTTGAAGGCAGTCATATCTATACAGTAGTACTTTTGACTTTAAGATAGTTAGAAATGTCATGGCTCAAGAATCCAACCAAAGCCTCCGTTGAATCAATCCTTTCCAGCCTAAGACTTCTGCCCAGTATTCTCTCATTCCATTCCAGAGCCTCTCTGATCTAAAATTCATATCCTTTTGATATAACTTTATGAAAAGACACTGGCTGTTCCTATTGTATCTTTAAGGAAAATCTCTGGTTTAAAATTTGAAAAGTCATAAGCAGCTAAGAAGTTCATTTTCTTTATTTATGTATGTATTTTGGGTGCAAAATTATGACTGTCCATAAAAATCATCCCTATCTATTTAAAAGAAGTTCATCAATGTTCCTGAGATATAACTCTGTCAGAAAGAAAGCAACGATTCATCATCTCTTTAACCGCATCTTACATGGCCCATTGTCACAGCCTTCACAGAAGTTCAAAAATGCTTTATTGAGCTGGCTTCAGTTGACAAGACAAGTGAACCTTGCGAGTGGAAAAAAGAGACGATATTGGAAATAGAGAAAGTGAAAAAACATCATCTTAGTCAAGTTGGCGTCCCTTAAATAGCCCAAATGCATTACTCTGGAAAATGAAACATCCAGAACTATGGCCAGAAGGCTGGTCTAATTTCCCTCCCTAGATCTGGTGGTGGACAACTTTTGACATCAGGGTCCGGCTCTGCTTTAGCATTCCTTTGACAAAGGAATTCTCTAAGCCATTGAGTGTTTGATGACGCACAGTGACCCTGTAGGTTTGCAAGACTGTCGATGTTTACAGGAGTTGACAGTCCCCCTTGGAGCTGCTGGTGATTGAAAAAAGGGAGTTGGGGCTATCAAAGCAACCAAAACACACTTTTCTGTAAATTAACTAGAAGAGTCCATGTAGGTGCCCAGCTATTTAGTTAACGAACCCCAGATTGCTCCCATAGAAATTGGGGCCTGAGATATTTGCTAGAATATATTTAGTAACTCTAGTTTTCTCTCCTATGTGCCTTTTAAGAGGCAATACTGATTAATGCAACCACACATGCACACCTTTTGAGAAAATCATCTTTCAGAAGATAGCTTTACCATAGAATATCACATATCAAACCTCAATAATGGAAGTTGGACCCCCAAGAACCAGTAGCAGCTTCTGAAGAGACTGGTAAGTACAAGATATCACTTGAATATGGAAACACCTTTGTCTCCAAGTGTTGGGCTCCGATTCCGACCTGCTTCTCTAACCTGCAACTTCCTCACTGTGTTACTCCCCAAGTAAACCTCAAGTTCTAACACAATGCATCGATGGGAATACTGCCCTAGCTACAATGCTCAGCATAGTCCACCTGGAATTCCTCTGCACAACCATTTAGCACACATTTGTCTATCATCTTTCCTCTGAGATTGTTCCAACACAATCTGGCAACACTCATGGGATCCATGCTTTGTTCTACAAGTCCTTTGCCTCTTGTATCTGGAGTGCCTGCCACCATGTTAAAACTGTGCATATGAATTTGACCACTCTCTCTAGATTGTGCACTGTCTAGAAAACAGGGAATCTATTTCTTGTTTCTACCTGTTTCCATCTGTCACCTTGTCACCCCAGCACCATACTGTGCTGCCTTGAGTGTTGCTATTGATGATAGAAGCTATGACATTGATAATTCAAATACCAGTAGTATTACCTGTTGTGGACACATTCCTGCAGATCTTCCAGCAAAACTAAGGGGAAAATCTGGTAATCTCCTGCCCCAAATTAAACAATTAAAACCATAAGGATCACAACAAAATATCACCCGATGTAGTGCTGAGAGATTGAGAGAGGAGAAGACTCTGCACAATAGCAACAAGAGTGGACTCCAGCATTCCCACAAACACTCAGAGGTGCAGAGCCTGTTAGTGCTTCAATCTGTTGTATACCAGGTCATCATGTGCTGGAGCCCACGACAATAGCAACTCAACAACTCACCTTGGGTACTATCAAATATTGGCAAACGCATACTAATCCTGAAAACAAAAATAAAACATTCACTTATTCATTCATTCATTAACCCAGCCTAAAAATGAAGCTCAGAGGAAGCCAAAGAGCAACACGGTCTGGTTTCTTAAAATTAGAAATGAAGACCTCATCAGCAGACACTAGTGTTGAGCTCAAAATGAAGCCCGAAGTTCGGAAAGCAAGATGGCGGTGAGGTCAGGCAGCATGAGGCAAAGCTGCTGTGCCAACTTCAGATCAGACACATGAGATTTTCAATAAGCACCAGTTGCCACCGCTTCTGAATACTCCATCTAGCGACAGTCCTGGTTTACTGCCAGCCCAGATTCGGTAGATGTTTGGGTTATAGACCTATGACCTGAGAGGCACATTTAGCAAATGATTTTTTGGAACTCATCTGATCCACTGGTTTGGGTGCCAAGAATATAGACACTTCTCAAAGAAAAATAGCTTATTACTGACAATGTTTTTAAACTGTGAAGCCATAAAGCCTTTGGTAATATCTCTAGCTTCATTCATCAAACCAGGCATTCCAGGAGTTGCTTGGGGGCAAGGAGCACTTGGTGACAAATGACTAGAAAAATAGCATGCGTGCGTGTATGCGCGCACGCACACACACACACTCACACACACAGCACCCCCCACCACCACCACTACCACCACCACCAACAACAACATCCTCACACAAAATACAAGAAATAAAGAAGCCAGGCCTGTCTTCTGGGGACAATGATTTTCTTCATTGTATCCCCTACAAGGGTAGATTTCTAATTGGGCACATTCTATAGAACTCCAGTATGATGACAAAAGCAACCTTCCCTTCGTTCTCCCCTGATAAGAATTATGACCTCATCATTCACCACGAAAGCGCAGCTGCTCTCACAGGAAGGCCGTTCATTTCGAAGCATAGCTGAAAGGGGGTGGTGTTCGGGTCATAGTATAAATATTTTTTCTTTTAAATGAGACTGTGTCGAATTCTCTGCCTCCTTAGGAGGAAGGACTAGAGGAGAGATGGCAGTGAGCAGGAAGTCCTTGAAATCAATTGGCTCTATGGAAAATGAATGGTCTAAGACATCCTTCATTTGCTCTAACCATAATCCATTGGACTTGCATTTTGTGCTCTATCAAATCAAACCTTCCCCAAGGAAAAGCTGATTCTTTTAGGCCCAGACTGGGCTCTCAGAGCTGAAGGCACGTGGCCCCCTTCAATAAGTCCCCATTACTGCCGACTGCATTGGTTTCCGAGCCAAATCCCAGGGCTCCAGAGATGGATCATCCAATCTCCCGAGTAATCAATCCCGAGGGCTGGCGCTGTGGCCCGTCGCAGGGCGGGGAGGAGGCCGCCGCACCGCTCGGGCCAGAGCAGGCCCGAGAGTGTGCGAGAAGGAGGAGTTTGCTTAGGGCCTCCGCTTTCAAAGCCTCGGCAGACATACTTGGAGAGGACAGGAGGAAGGTGCGAACTCAGAAGATTTGATCCTAAACAGGTTTGCCTTAAAAAAAGAAATGGTTACTTGAACCTCCCCGAAAAACCTCACACCCCGCAGTCCCCTTCGGGAAACTGGAGCTGCCCAACTGTGTTGTCACATACTGAACCCACACCCAGAGTGTTAAGTATCACTGGCACCGGCACAGAAAAATGTCATCCTTCCCTCCTCCGGCCTGGTGTCTTTAAATAGCTCCTCTTATTTACGGTGTACATAGTGTTAATGTCCTTCAGTTGCTCTGTTTTCAAGGATGGAAAAGCAGTTGCTAAGCATTTCTAAATGACAGCCCCAGGGTTCATTAAAAATATGGCAAACATTTGCTAAGCTCATTAAGTGCAATTTTTGTGTGTGTGTATCAGATTCCTCCTCGGCATGTTCTGCGTGACCAAACATCTATTAACCCTAATCCCATTGATGAGCCTGATACATTCAAACCAGCAATTAGACAAAACAAAAGGGATATTTATGGAGAGACTCCTAAATGGGCTTTCATATTGGTCTAAACTGTTTCAAAACGACAGTTTAATTCCCCTCAGTTAATCCCTGGCTTCCAGAGCACTCCCTTTGTTTGATTATAGGCTGTCAGATTTAGAGATTCTGATTGAATCAAAATTCGAGGCAAACTAGAAACACATAACAATTACGCCGTTTAAGCACCACTGTTGCCTACTGTACAAGCAAATGGGAAATGCTCTCCGAAGGAAGGCGCCTCTGCACAAAAGGTTTCTAAAATTTACTGCTTGCACAATGAGAAGCCCTCGAATATGAATTAGGTGGTTGTTTCTCCAGATCCTTTTAAAACTTCTCCAGTTGATGAATTCGGTGGCAAAACATTAGGCATTAAATCTGTTGACAAGGCAAAAACTATTTTAAGAAGACCCCTTCTCCCCTTCCTCCCCGCCTGCCACCCCTTGCCTCCCGCCGCAACCACAGCTGTGGACTGGTCTGACCCACAGCGGTTCATCCGAGCGCCCTTCGCGTTTGGCCGGTGCAGCTTTCCATTAACTCAGGGCAGGGGCCGTGTTATTATTAGAGGCGGAAAGGACTCCGCATCACTTACATGGTGTAAAGCTGGACAAATAAACAAGTCCTGGCTATGGATGTCTCCCAATCTCCCCGAGCCTCGATTTTTGAATGTGTTCTTTCAAATAGCAAAATGACCCTTCTCTAGCTTGTAAAACCTCTTTGTTTTTCCCTCAAAGTGGGGAAACTCACCAAGAGGAGTGGACTTTTGACAGCATTCTGCAGCAAGGAACATCATTTTCAAGTGGCTCTTGACCAGCTGAGCTTTTGCAAAGTGTAACTTTTATAGCCACAAAGGATCGTGTCTTACTTGGGTTCATTAAATTCCCTCTTGCTTGGCAAAGGGCTGACCGAATTCACAGCTGCAGAGGGGGACGCCAAGCCTTCATCATTCTTCAAGTCCATTCAGCACCGGTCATGGCCTTGCTTGAAAACCCGACCCAGATTTAGGCCTCATAATTTAGGCTTTGTTGGGAAAGGAAGAATTGCCCCTTTTCTGGTTACAAATGGATCTCCTTTTCTCTCGGCAAATGTTCGGATGCTGCCAGCAGTGGCATGGAGATAAGAGAGTTAGCCAGGGACTTAGTAGACGTGCTGCATGAATAGAACAGGGCTGCTGAAAATCACCCAGCTGTGTGAGAACATTACTTAAGGAACAAAGAGAGAATGCCTGCGAGCTAAGCAACTGAAGGTCATGCTCACGCCCTCTGTGCTCTCCCCTAGGAACTGCATGTTCTGAGCTTCTCTACCACCAAGGTTATGGGTTAGTCTTTCTTCAGAAAGCACTTCACTCAGGATTTGGCGAGCAAAGAAAAGAAGTCACTGCTCAGCAGCCACGGTGCACAAGGTGACTTCCCATTCCTGATGTCCTCGTTGAGATCAGTTTGAGACTGCTGTGGCTTCCCTCTGCTCGGTGTTTCCAGACTTCTTGAAAGTCAGCAATGCCTTCTTGGCCCTGGCTCCCAGCCCTTCTCTTGGATGTGCAAACTACACATTACCTGTCAGAATGCTTCCAGTTGGAGCAGGAGGAGAAACCAGAGTTTGAAGAGTAGGCTCCATGGTGTAGAATCTCTTATTTCAGGCTTACATGCAAGTATCCTTTCAACAAATTCTTACTGGACACTTGCAATATCCTAAAGCCTCTGATAGAAACTAATGGTAAAGCGATATATTTTCTAACCCATAGAGCTTGCCTTTGAACCAGAAGGGGTGAGGTGGAAGTGACATAGAGAATTGGCAAACAAGGAATCAAATTTAGGGGATGGGGAAGGTTAGTTGAGAAAGAAACAGACCTTAGTTGTCATTCCAACCCTATCACGTACCTATCACGTACCATGTAGTCGCAAGTCAATCAAATCAGTTCTCTCTCTAAGCATCAGCTTCCCAGCTCCTACCTCAAGTGCCTCTGTTATGAAATTAGAGATAACGCAGGTAAAGAACTCAGTACAATACCTGAAACATGGTAGCCACTCAAAAAATGTTCCTTCTCATCTTCGCTGGTTTTGAGCTTACAGAAGACAGGAGAAACGCTTTCCTGTCCTACTTTCCCAAGGACATACCTAAAACAGTGTCCTATGCTTAAAAGTCGTAAGGCTCAGAAACCGATGAATAATGGAATTAATAACTACATGGATCAACACCTTGGAACATTCTGCAGGCTTTATAATTGAAACCCCTCTATTATAATTTAATATAATCAGAAAACTCTAGGTTTGTACAAGGAGTCCTTGGTCACTCATAAAGAAGCCTTAAAGGAAAGACTTGATCGACTCCTAAAAAATTGCCCATTAAAAACCTCTGGGATACACTTCTACTTTGACACACTGGCTTTAGATTTGTACAAACCCCAGTGGGAACAAAGGGACGGGACTGTGGGGGACAGTCATAGAAGAGAGCAAGCATTTGAGCTGGCACTGGGAGAGTGAGAAGAGACGAGGTCCGCCATTTTGGAAATAATGGTGGCACAGCAAGACAAACTAGTGGAAAGGAGAAGTGTCCAATATGTCAACACATTCTTCTTCCTGGGCATCTTTAGGCTTCTCATTCTAGATGATTGTTAAGTTCTCCCACTGGAGGTCAGGAGGAGCTTCTTTTGTCCTCTTGAGCTAACATACCAGCCCTGTGGTTCTATGAACTCACAGGTAAGGAAACCCACATATCACAAAAAAATGCCCTGTGAATGACGCAGGTTCTCATTTCTGCCAAAGGAAATTAATTCAAAAGAAAATGATCATCTACAGGGAGTAACACCTACACAGTTATCACTCAAATGATCCCAAAAGGTGCTGAACGTCATTGGAACAGTGCTTGATAAACTTCCTTTCAAGGGTTTTCTTTTGTCATTTTAATAATTAGGAAAGACTTTTACAGTCTGATTTAATATACTCAATTCCCACCCCATGTTCTACTTCTTTTAAAACTCTTCTGGTTGTTTATATTTTTTCCCACTTTTCCTTTTTTGGGGAAGGGGCAATGTATTTATAATTTCATCTATTTCCTCCTTTTCCATTCCCTCCCACCTCCTTGTCTTGACTCCTCCAAATATCAATGATGATATCCCTGCATCATTTCTCAGTGACTTCATTTATGGTAGTTCTTTCCTGCTTCTTCTGGGAGAGGTCCACAACAGTGCAGTGACTTCAGGTCTCCTTGTTGTTCATGTTCATTCAATCATTCATTCCATAAATAACTACTGAACATCTATTGCACGCACAGCTGTGCATGGAGAAAATGAACCATTTAGGCAAGGTCCCAATCCTTAGACTGATCTTCTGGTGGGAACAGATACCTATGGGAATATTCCAAAGGAAGTGAAAAACAGTTGAAGTAGACTTTCTCCTGACTCATGAATCAACATGTGTGAGTAGGTTTGTGTTCCGTGGGGTTTCCAATGGCTGATTTTCCCACAGTAGATTGCTATATCTTTCTTTGGAGGTGCATCTACATAGACTTTTAGTTGACAGTCAAGAACATAAACTGTTTGGAACACCCACAAGTTCCATAAAATAAATGAAGGTGAAAGTACAGTTCATCTTTAGGGAGTTCCCATGTCCCCATTTCAACATTGTTTTGGTCCTGTGTTGGCTCCTTTATTCTAACCACAAAATAGTATGGAAAGTGCTCTAGTGACAGTATATAAAAATTATTTTAGTGCAAAGGAGAGACCAGCTAAATCACACCAACAAGAGTGGTAGAAGGCAGCACCAACACATGTTCCAGATTTCAAAGGACAAGGGGAAAAAATTACAAACAGAGATGATGGTAAAAGTCAAGTCTAGGTAAAAGGGAATTAATGTGTACAATAAATTACAATTGTAAAAGGATCTGTTTTTACAATCAGGGAAGTGATGTTTTCTATGCAATGGAAGCCAAGGAATAAGAGAGACGGAGGTAGGAGATGCAGCTAAGAAAGATCTGTGTTGTCAGCTACATTGTGGACAATACTGTAACCACTAGAGACGTATGGAAGTGTTTTAAAAAAAATTGGACCCATGTCTTAAAATGCAAGTGAAGGTCCTGTGAATAGACACCTATAAATCACTGTAACACAAAGAGTAAGGATTTGGGTGGGTAACCGAAAGATTGGCAGTTCAAGTCCACACAGAGGCATCTCACAAGAAAAGCTTAGTGATCAACTTCCCCAAACTCAGGCATTTCCACACTGGCAAAAGATAAGTCAATTTCATGAATATAGGCAAGAGATAGTAAAGACATAGATATGAATGGAGAAAAAAGATCAATTCAGCAGTAAAGTAACTAGATGGGGGTTACTAATTATATGCTTGTGCTGAAGAAGAGATAGAAACCAAATTTTGATAGTCATAGTATCAACTGACTAGGATTACAGGAGAGACACAGATTTGAAAGAAATTCTCTCCATGGCTAGTTCAGTTGAATGTAGGACTCCTCCTTCCAGAGGCCCTGGCAGTTCATTGGTGGTTAAAAACCACTAACTCTTAGCAAGTGGGTATTTAGAAACCAAGATAAAAGCATTATGAGAGACTAGCAGGGGAAAATTTTTTAAGACAGGGTGTGTGTCCCAGAATCCCATCTAGTCACCCACAAAGACCGCTGCCTTCATTCACTGAACATGGGCCAAACCTACTGCCAACCACTGCGGGCACCCCCCACACTCACATTGTCATAAATTCTACGTTGTTTCAGTCCATCTAACATAATGAGACCACTTTGCAACCCCATTACGATTCACGTTCAAGTTTAAAAGCTGTAGTCAAACCACTAAGAAGGGCAGACTTTAGGAAAGTGCAGTGACATCCTTTGGGGTTCCTCTTGGTTCCCTGGCTGCCCAGCCAACCTTCTGAGCATATAACCCTCTTAAAGGGAATTTGCCAATCTATTTCTCTCAGAGTATTAGGAAAAATCTATAGCTCCCTGTTGGATATCAAATGCAGCTGCCACATTTTGAGTCAGCTCCAGCAAAACCCTGCACATAGACAGACAGTTTTCTGAGGCTGGTTTATTTCTTGTCAGCGTTTCAAACCTTACTCCAACAGAAATCTTTTGTATTTAAGCAACTGACCACAAAACCAGAATGTGTCTTTTGGTCAAATATGCCTTTTATATGCCGTGCCACACTTCTTCTCCTCCCTGCCAGTTTTATGTTGTTGTTGTGTTTATTTTTTCAGATGGAAAAAACGCAGTGGCCTTTCTAGATATCGCTTTCATTAAGGTCACAAATATCCTCTGTGCCCCAAGAAATACCATTCATAATTCAGTAAATTTATCAGCCGTATTGCCTTTGAAGAAAGGCTTTAGTTCATTTAAATTGTCTGTGATGCCATTGACATATCAGAGATTGATTAGCCAAGTGAATGAATGTATCTCTCTTCTTCTCTCTCTGTCTCTCTCTCTCTTTTTTTTTTCCAAACACTTGTGTAGTCCTCTAATTCTCTACCTTTTTCAGGTATTGTTCATACAGTTTGAAAGAAGAATTTTAGTATTCTTCCTTAGCCTTTCTTCCACCACTATATTGAAACTGGAGATCATAGGTTTCTAGATCAAAGCCTTGAGTTGGCATGGAGCCTGGCTAATTACTCTGTTGGCAGAAAGCCTCTGGGGAGATCAGATAGTCCTTTCTCTCCTTTAATATAGTTCAGAAATAGGGAATTAAATATTGGATAAGGAACTGAGAGGAAGCATTCACTGTAGATCAAATTGAACAGCAGCATCTTCTGGAAGATGAGGGCTCTTTGGCACCAAATCTGAGGCTCACGAATGACAAAGAGGATGTAAAATGCTAGTGGGGGCAGATGAGTTGGGAAAGATCTAAGGGGCCTTTCTCATAATACGAAACCTTTCTGAAGGGGATTCTTCCCAACACCGACCCCCTTTCCCCAAAAAACTCAGTAAATTAGAATTGCGTTTGTCATAATATTCCATTAAATTATGCTTAAAGTCAGACCTTTAGATTTTTTTTTAATTTTCCCTTGTGTCCCTCGACACTTTCAAAGGTCAATTTTGGAAGAGAAGGTTATCAGTCCTTTCATTTGAGAGGCCTCTGGGGACCTTGAACATTCATCCTCTAGGTAGTAGTTTAGTGTTATAATGCCACAGGCCACTTTTTTTGGTCAGTTGCCATAAAGTCAGTTCCAACTCATAGTAGTGATCTTTATAACAGAATTTTTAAAAATCGTTTTATTGGAAGATCTTATTAGAATCCATCCATCCATCCATTGTGTCAAGCACATTTATACATATGTTGCCATCATCACTTTCAAAACATATTCTTTCTACTTGAGCCCTTACTAATAGTTCATTTTGGTCACTTCCACCAACCTCCTCCCTCATGAACTCTTGAAAATATATAAATTATTATTTTTTCATGTCATACACTGACAGATGTCTCCATTCACCCATTTTCTGTTGCTCATCCCCCTGAGTGGGGGTGGGGGGTGTATTATAGATCACTGTGACCAGTTCCCCCTTCCTCCCCACACCTTTCCTCTCCGTTCCTGGTGTCACTACTCTCATTATTTGCTCTGAGGAATTATATGTTGTGTCAGGCAGGGTTCTCTTAGAGAAATAAAATCAGGACACTAGTAATTCTTTTTATATATTTATAAAGAGAGAAGGGTATATAAGATAAGAAAGAAAGAGTTAACTATAAAGCAGTTCAAATTGCTCGGTGCAACTCACTTGCGTGAGACAGCTAGAAGACTGGCAATCCTTCAAGTCTTGAGGGCCGCTGAATAGTCCTCTGTAGAGCAATCCAGGCTATCTGGTCTCATGCAACAAACAGTAGAGCAGGTCACCAACAGTCAGCCAGATGACAGAGTCCAACGGTCCCCAACTCAAGAGATGTATGTTCCAGGAGCGTGGAGAAGCAGGGCTTGAAGGAACCGCAACTCAGAGGTACACAATCCACGATTAGACGTCCCATGGATAGTGTTGCTTGGAGGTTGAGGCACAGGAAAAATAAGGCCGCTGTCTGGTCCGAAGATCCGAAAGCAAGAGAGAGGGTGGGACTTGCTGAGCCTTTCCTATCTCTGCCCTTCAATTTATCCCGTGTGTTCATTGGCCATGCCATCACAACAGACCTATCAATCTTCTGTGGCCATGTTGGCAAAACAAACCTACCCATCACAATCCACCCCTTGCCACCATGGCATCTGTACACAATTCTTTACCCATATAGAATTTCCAGACATCCATCAATGAAATCAAACTTATACTTAACATCAAACATCTCTCATACATGTAAATAAGAAGACACTGAGTCCAATTGTAGCTGATATATCATACATGAGGAAAGAAAAGATTCAGTAAGCTCATAAACAGAAAATACATGAACAATCACAAACCTCTCTTCTGCAATTGATCACGTGGTCATAATTGGTAGGTAGAACTACCTTCTTCTACTATCCATTCTGCATTACCTTTGCCCTCAGCAATCACCTCAGCTGGTTGTGGTTTTTTGCCTGGTGGGGTGACCCAGACCTTCATTCCTGAGGCATCTAGGTCATTAGATGTCCTGTCATGATGGACTTGCTGTAATTTACCATTAACTTTTATCACAGGGCATGGTAGCACTAAGAGTTGGCCTATGGGATCTCCTAGATTCCAGACGTATTCCTTTTTACCCCCATTATATAACACCAGTCCAATTTCTTCTTGATAATCTGGGTTAATCCCACCACTCAGTACAGTGACACCCTTCCTGATCTGTTGATCCAAAGGCATGAGAAGCCCAAAGTGTCCAGGGGGCATTTTCAGTTTCTAGTTCAGTGGAATCGTGCTGTGTTTCCAGATGGGAGAGTTCCTTCCTTCGTCGGGACCAGGACCTCCTATCTTGAAGAACATAGGGTTGCTGGGACAGGAAGCAAAAATGCAGCAAGTGGGTCAATAGGAGTAATAATGAGTGGTGCCACTCCAGTTTCCACCCCTTGGATCCTGGACCCATGAACCCTGGCTATTGGACACAGCACCATATATTGGCTGCTGGTTTAAAGCGTATACAGCTTCCTGAAGAACACTGTCCCAGCCTCACAAGTTGTTGCCACGTAGTTTGCATCGCAGTTGTGTCTTCAGGAGCCCATTCCATCATTATATCAAGCCAGCTGCTTCAGGATGATGAGGAACATGATATGACCAGTGGATTCCATGGGTGTGGTCCCATTGCTGCACTGAGTTTGCTGTAAAGTGAGTTCCTTGATCTGAAGCAATACTATGTGGGATGCCATGCCGGTGGATGAGGCATTGCATAAGTCCATGAATGGTGGTTTGGGCAGAAGTTTTGTGTGCAGGGAAGGCAAATCCATATCCAGAATAGGTGTCTATTACAGTCAGAACAAAATGCTACCCCCTCCATGATGGAAGTGGTCCTATATAATCAACTTGCCACCAACTTGCCGGTTGATTTCCCCAGGAATGGTTCCATACCTTGGACTTAATGTTTGTTTCTGCTGCTGGCAAATAGGGCACTCAGCAGTGGCTGTGGCCACGTCAGCCTTGGTGAGTGGAAGTCCATGTTGCTGTGCTCATGCATAACCTCCATCTCTGCCACCATATCCACTTTGCTCATGTACCCATTGGGCAATAACAGCAGTGGCAGAGGAAAGAGGAGGGCCAGTCTCCACAGTGTGTGTCATCTTATCTACTTGATTGTTAAAGCCCTCCTCTTCAGAAGTAACCCTTTGGTGAGCATTCACATGAGACACCATTACCTTTATTTTTTTGGCCCATTCAGAGAGATCCATCCACATACCTCTCCCCCACTCCTCCTTGTCACCAATCTTCCAATCATGTTCCTTCCAAGTCCCTGACCATCCAGCCAAGCCATTAGCCACAGCTCATGAATCAGTATACAGTCTCACATCTGGCCACTTTTCCTTGTAGACAAACTGAACAGCCAGGTGCACTGCTCATAGTTCTGCCCATTGGGAGGATTTTCTTTCACCACTATCTTTCAGGGAGATCCCAGAAAGGGGCTGTAGCGCTGCTGCTGTCCACTAACGAGTGGCACCTGCATATTGTGCAGAGCCACCTGCGAACCAAGCATGACTTTTCTGTTCTTCAGTTAAATTATCATAAGGAACTCCCCAGGAGGCCATAGGCACAGATTTGGAAAGAGAAGGTAATGTGACTGGAGTGGGGAATGTGGGGATTTTGGGCCACTTCTTCATGTAGCTTACTTGTACCTTCATGTCCTGCTCTGGTTCGATCTCATATGTACCACTCCCATTTAACAATGGAGTGTTGCTGTGCACGTCCAACTTTATGACTCTGTGGGTCAGACAATACCCAGTTCATGATGGGTAGTTCAGGACTCATGGTGACTTGGTGGCCCAAGGTGTGGCGTTCAGTCTTCACCAAAACCCAGTAACAGGCCAACAGCTGTTTTTCAAAGGGGGAATAGTTGTTTGCAGAAGATGGCAGGAATTTACTCCAAAATCCCAATGGTCTACACTGTGATTCGCCAATAGGGTTCTGCCAAAGACTCCATACTGTATCTTTATCAACTACTGACACTTCTAGCACCATTGGGTCAGCTGGATCATATGGTCCCAGTGTCAAAGCAGCTTGCACGGCAGCCTGAACCTGTTGCAGAGCCTTTTCTTGTTCCAGCCCCCACTCAAAATTGGAGGCCTTTCGTGTCACCTGATAAATAGGTCGAAGTAGAACACCCAAGTGAGGGATATGTTGCCTCAAAAGTCCGAAAAGGCCGACTAGGCGTTGTGCCTCCTGTTTCATTGCTGGAGGAGCCAGATGCAATAGCTTGTTCTTCACTTTACTGGGAATATCTCGACATGCTCCACACTACTGGACCCCTAGAAATATTGCCAAGGTGGAGGGTGCTTGAATCTTTTTTGGGTTAATTTCCCAACCTTTTGTGCATAGATATTATACTAATGAATCAAAAGTCTTTGATACATCCTCCTTAGTGGGTCCAATCAGCATAATGTCATCAATATAATGAACTAGTGTGAAATTTTATGGAATAGACAGGTGATCGGACTAAATTGTGGCACAGAACAGAAGAGTTGATGTACCTCTGGGGGAGAGTTGTGAAAGTGTAATGTTGCCCCTGCCAACTGAAGGCAAACTGCTTTTGGTGATCCTTTGAAATTGGTGTCGAGAAGAAGGCATTGGCCAGATCAATAGCTGCATACCAAAGACCAGGAGAAGTATTAATTTGCTTAAGCAATGAGACCACATCTGGAACTGCAGCTGCAATTGGAGTCACCACCTGGTTAATCTTACGATAATCCACTATCATTCTCCACGATCCATCTGTCTTCTTTACAGGTCAAATGGGTCAGTTAAATGGAGATGTGGTAAGAATCACCACCCCTGCATCTTTCAAGTGTTTGATGGTGACACTGATCTCTGCAAACCCTCCAGTAATGCAGTATAGCTTTTGGTTTACTATTTTCCTAGGCAATGGCAATTCTAATGGTTTCCATTTGGCCTTTCCCACTATGATAGCCCTTATTCCACATTTCAGGGATCCAATATGAGAGTTCTGCCAGTGACTAAGTATGTCTATTCCAATGATGCATTCTGGAACTGGGGAAATAACCACAGGATGGGTTCGGGGACCTAACGGACCCACAGTGGGGTGTACCTGAGCTAAAACTCCATTAATAACTTGGCCTCCATAAACCCCCACTCTGACTGGCAGGCTGTCAGTTCAGAGCCAGTGTCCAGTAATCCCCGAAATGTTTGATTATTTTCTTTCCCCCAATGAACAGTCCCTCTTGGGAAAGGCTGCAGGTCCCTTTGGGGAAGGCTAGAAGAAAGACTAACAGCATAAAACTTCGGTGATGTGGCAGGGTCCTTCTTCCAAGGGACCCGGCCTTCCCCTCATTCAAGTGGTTGTGGGTCTGTAAACTGGCTCAGGTCTGGGAATTGAGTGAGTGATTGTGACTGCCTATCCCTCTGTTCACCTGATCCAGCATTCTTCTGCCTGTACAGGTCACGTAAATATTTAGTAGGTTTCCCATGTATTTCACTCCTAAGGACACCATGACTATGTAGCCAATGCCATAATTCCACACGAGACAGGCTGCTTTGATTACTACAAAAGCCTTGTTGTCTATTATAACCACGTCCACCCTGTCACCACAGAGTCCAATCAGCCCCATCGTGAGCAAATGTCGGAGTTCACTTAAGGCAGTTCCCACAGTTAATTCTGGTGCACACAACATAGCAATTATAGGAGTCTTCAAAGAGGCTGGGGCCCACCTCACAAACTTATTCCTTATGGTTGTAGTGAAGAATATGTCCTCAGGACACCCCCTTTTCGGGTCTACGTGTTGTATCCTGATAGATCCATTCCACCAAAGCAATTTCCCTCAGCTTTGGATGCCTTCTTCTACAGTGCACCAAGGTAGGTCAGGCACTTCAAATTGGTCCAATCTAGGCCTTCTGGCAGCCCATGCCTCAGTGAACCAGCCAAATAAGGAGTTGGATCCTCTGTTAGCCTCTCTTGCTGAGACATTGAAAGCAGAGTCTGTGCTTAGGGGGCCCATATCCAGAAACTCAGAGTGATCTAATATTACATTTCTTGCACCAGTATCCCACACACTCAGTAACCATTCCCAGGGACACTCCCCAGGCTTTTGCTTGTACGTATTTGAAAGCTCGAGCAGTTCTTTGTGTGTATGGCGTACTTTTTCTTGGCCTCACCCTTAGGAGCTTTCCTTGCCCTAATTTTAGTTACAGGTCTAGCAGAAACAATCGATGGTGAGGGTGTTTCCTGGGTGATCTCAGCACTATCTTGTAAGGCATCGCCCTCAGGCAATGGTAGAGATGCAGCCCCACCTGGTGCTTCACCTTGAGTAGATTGGTTGATCTGCTCAGGTGTGGATTGTTTTGTGGATAGTAGACTACTCTCTTCAGGGAGGGGTAGATCTATTGACCGGGCTAGTTCAATTGTTTCTAGTGCTGGCATAATATCCTCCTCTTCTGGGTCATCAGCCCATATATTCCCATCCCATGTTTCAGAGTCCCAATTTTTTCCTATCAATGCCCTCACTTTGGCTTCGGACACTGCTCTATCTGCCATTCAGCTGACATTGTAATTCAGCCACTCGCATAATGAGACTTTGGACCTGGTTCTCAGCAATGTCGGCTCTTTTACTACAGGCAAGAAGGTTTTTCTTTGTAGCATAGACAGAACCCTTCATGTCTGTGAGTCAGCACTTCAGGCGTGCTTCTGAGGCCCCAAGGCAATCCCGCTCCTTAATCACATAGTCCATTGTAAGGAGGACCAGCCAACCAGCTTCCTTCTACTTGGCATCTTGACAAAACTGCTGGAAAATATCAAACATACGATTTCCCAGGGTCTCTCTTGTAAACAGCACCCCATCCATCAGTGCTCCTACTTTAGTTATTAGCTTTGCTATTTCACACCATGGACTAGTAGGGTTGGCAAAATTACTCATGGCTTTGTCTAGAATTAACATCACCAGTGCCCTTAAGACTAATCAGATTGGAGAACCAATCAAAGAAACCCATATTTATGATTTTATTTCTCTAGAAGCACTCCTGGTACCACTTGTGTCAGGCAGGGTTCTCTTAGAGAAACAAAACCAGGACACTAGTAATTCTTTTTAAATATTTATATAGAGAGAAAGGTATATAAGATAAGAAAGAAACAGTTAACTATCTATAAAGCAGTACAAATTGCTTGGTGCTACTCACTTGCATGAGATAGCTAGGAGACTGACAGTCCTTCAATTCTTGAGCGCCGCTGAGTAGTCCTCTGTAGAGCAATTCAGGCTATCTGGTCACAGGCAGCAAACAGTAGAGCAGGTCACCAACAGTCAGTCAGATGACAGAGTCCGACAGTCCCCAGCTCAAGAGATGTATATTCCAGGAGCGTGGAGAAGCAGGGCTTGAAGGAACCGCAACTCAGAGCTGCACAATCCACAATTAGGTGTCCCACGGGTAGTGTTGCTTGGAGGTCGAGGCACAGAAAGAACAAGGCAGCTGTCTGGTCTGAAGATCTTAAGAGAGAGGGCAGGACTCACTGAGCCCTTCCTATCTCTGCCCTTCAATTCATCCCGTGTGTTCACTGGCCGCGCCATCACAACAGACCCATCAATCTTCTGTGGCCATGTTGGCATGACCAACCTACTCATCACATATGTCCTGGAATCCCTGTGTTTCCAGCTCTTATCTGTACCTAGATTTGTAAGGTAGAATTGTGTCCTGATAGTGGATGGGGAGGAAACATTAAAGAACTAGAGGAAAGTTGTATGTTTCATCGGTACTACACTGTACCTCGACTGGTTCATCTCTTCCTCGTAACCCTTCTGTGGGGGGATGTCATATTACCTTCAGATAGGCTTTGGATCTTGACTCTGCCCTCTCCCTCATTTACAATAATATGTGTTTTTTTGTTGTTGTTGTTCTGAGTCTTGGATGCCTGATACCTAATCCTACAGGCACCTCTTGATCACACAGGCTGGTGCACTTCCTCCATATGGGCTTTATTGTTTCTCAGCTAGTCACCTCAATGAGCAGGCAAGCAAGTAAAAAGTCATTTCCTCAAGGATGTGGCCTGTGTCATATATATGTAGATGTTCTGACTAAGCTCTATTTCTGCTAGATCTGGGTACTGCGTTTGGCTTATCTGATCCCCGGTTCTTTGGAATTTAGCCAGAGACTTGCCATATTGCCTGACAAACCTGATGGTCATCAGCAGTCTGTCATTCTACCTGCATGCTTTGGATCATTTGCCTCTGCACCTAGCAACCTGCTAACTGACCAGTTGATCTGGGATTTGTCAGCTACTCAACTACACGAGGTGGGGTCCCACCCCCACCCCAAAAAGATTTTCTCTGGGCAGAGCTTTCATAGTATGCATTTCCCCACAAGACAGAGCATCAAGCAACAAGTTAGTACACTCAGTGGTGTCACCTGGAAAGGTTTTTCTTGATCACAGAGAATTTTTTTCGTAAAAGCAGTTTCACCGGAACCTCGCTTTTTGTGACGGCGACTTAAGAGAACAGCGTACAGCTATGAAATTTTGTTTCCTTCTCAGGAAAAATGCCACAGAAACTGTTGCGATGTTGAACACAGCTTACAAGGACACTATGGGAAAATCTGAAGTGTGTGAGTGGTTTTCTTGTTTCAAAAAAGGTGAAATGCTGGTTGATAACAAACCTCGGGCTGGGCATTCTTCAACTTCCCAAATAAACGAATGTTGACTTGTAGTGCATCTGGAGTTTTTTCAACCAGGTGTGACTGTTTATCAAGCTTCCTATTTAGAGGTACTGAAAAGATAGCGTCACAATGTGTGACCCCCCCCCCAAAAAAAACGCCTGATTTTTGGCAGATAGGGCACTCACTAGTTTTGCCGCCAGAACAAAGCAGCTGCTCACACAGCCATTTCAGTGCACCAGTTTTTGCCAAAAAAAAAAAAAAAAACAGCATGTTTCTCTTGCCCCATGCACCTTATTAACGTGACCTTAATGTGTTGCTTCTGTTGTTTCTGAAAATAGAGAGAAACTACAAAGGACAGAGAATAGGCGACCTAGAAGAGGATGAAAAAAATTGTAGGAGGTGCTGTCAGTCATATAAGTTTGATAGCTGTTTCCAAAAATATAATGGCAGATTTAACAAATATATTTAGTGTAATGGAGAGTACTTTGAGTAATTTTTTATAAGATTGCTTTGTAAAAAAAAAAAAAAAAAGCTAAATGTACAGCTTTGAAAAATTTAAAAAAAGTCCTTTTTGGGGTGGTACACCCTCAAATGAGTCAGGAGAAATATTGAGACTGCCATCTAACCCACTCTCTTGTCTCTATATCTATCTGTCTGAGCCGTTTCTTTGAGAATATACATACTCTGTGTTGTACACATATATGACGAGCTCCCCACAATTAATGGAAAAACAGAATTAAGAGATAATATGCTTTTGTAAGAACTTTTTGAAGCAGTTCCTATAAGCTTTACTGGTTTTTTTTTCTCTAAAGATCCCAGTATAAGACCTCCTGTGAGATTCATTTTGGATTACTGATTTCCAGAACTATATGATAATAAAATGCATGCTTATTTTAGCACTAAATTGGTGTTGATTTGTTAGAATAGCTATGTTGTTAAATCAATACAATGTTAATAAAATCTAAGGCACAGTTTTCAGGAAGCAGTAACCGTGTCTTTCAAATAAATGAATAGCAAAAATAAGAACAATCAAAGAAATTTAAATGATAGTAGAATCATTGACAAAATTAATTACCAATTAATCATAAGAAGGAAATGGTAGAGGAGGGTATAAAGAGACAGAATGAAATTCTTAAGAATATACACAGGAAAATCAGAAGAGAGTTTAGGCTTGAACCTAGCAAAATAGTACAACAGTCCTTTAGAATGAAGTTGACACAGGGAAGGGAGAAAAGTTAGGGTAATTTGGCGTCGGACTCTGAGTCTTACTATGTGCTTGGCAACTCATGCCATTTGTTTTATTTATTATTTATATTTTTTATTAAAAGAGCTTATAATTAATTACTTTTAGATCTTATAAGATTTATGCCTCAATTAGTTAGTGATTATGGCTTGATTTTTGGTAGATTCCTCTGCATTCCATTGGCTCCCGTTTGGAATATCTATTCTCATATTAGTCTACAGTGTTACAGCTGTGAAGCCCTGGCCTGGTGGTGCCATGGTTAGACTTTGGACTGCGGTCCATATAGTCAGCGGTTGAATACCACCAGCAGCTCTTCAGAAGAAACACTGGACTTTGCACTCCCCTAAGCAGTCCAGTCCTGTATCATCTGCAAAATAGTTGTGTTTGAGCCCATTGTCAGGGCTATGGAGTAGAAAGCCTTACCTTTCTCTGGTGATCGCCTGATGGTTTCAAAATTCTGCCTTTGCAGTTAGCAGTTCAACACATTACATTTTTCTGAAAAGCCAGCATGTTTGTGAAACAAGGTAAAATAAGTACTCCCGACGCTTTGACAAGCCATTGTCCAAATTTTCAAAGTGTTCTTATGGCAGAAATATGTGTGGCCATCCATCAAAATACATGCACTCTATTTCCTTCTTCTCAGTTGAGTTCACAATTAAATCTTAGGGGCAATGCATAATTTTAAAACCTAAGATCAAACAATAGACCATCATGGTCACACCTTCCAAGAATTTTTTTCAAATTGCTTCTAATACTCTAAACTAGTTCAGCAATACTCTTCTTTGGGGTGGGCTGGGAGCAGCTGCCTTACCCAACTGGAATTATAGGTCCTGGACAAGAGCCTGGAAATTTGGGGATTCCTGAATATCCTAGATCATGGAAATAAATTTTAATGACTTGTAACACACAAATGGAACACTTAGAATTCAAAATTATTAAATGCTTGATTAAATACCTATAAGATATTACATTCTTTTTACTAATTATTAAATTCCATCTTTGTAAGATTTCTATTTGAAAAAAAATTGCAACTATTTGCTCACTTAGCAAGAATTCTTTCTGAAGATTTCAAAGAAAACCATAGTCAAACATAAAGAAAAATAAGTTAGATGATGCCAAATGATTCTAAAAGCCAATTATAAAAATACCTTGTTATATCATGTACAACAAATTTTGTATTAAGACTTGATTTAGCTAATCTATTTCATTTAATTTTACATATAAAATTCGTTTTGGATGATGTGTAGTGTGGTGACTCTCAAAATAAGATTCCTCATGATTGATAAGGGGTTCCAGGGTGGTGCAAAGAGTTTAGCACTAGACTTAGTAGCCAACATATTGTTGGCTTAAACCTACCCAGAGGTGTTTCTGAAGCCAGATCTGAAAATCTGTTTCTGAGAAGTCACAGCTCCAAAATCCTCTGAAGCAGTTCTACTTTGCACAAATGGAGTAACGATGATGAAAAATTTTAATCAACTGCAACAAGTACAGCAGGGCTCATGAAGACTGAGGTGACACTGGGTGGTACAAATGGTTAACGTGCTCAGCTGCTAACCCGATGTGAAGGTTGAAGAAAGACTTGAGAACGTACTTCCACAAAGGCAACGTCGGTCACCCTAGGAGCATGGTTCTCCGCTGACACACAAGATCTCTCCATGAGTTGGAAGTGACGCCATGGCAACCGGTTGACTGTGAAGGCTTAAAATGGCTCTGATTAGAAGCAGTGCGTGAAATATTTCCCCGATCTGTGTCTTCCAGTGTGTCTGTCAGGGTTGTTCCTCAAGCACTCGCTTAGATATGCTGATGTTTATGGTAAAGCTTTTTGAATCTCTTTATTGTACTTCACTTGCTCTCGAGAACATCTCTTAAGACATCCATTCAGTTTGTATTTTCTGAAGCACTTGTTCTTTAACTCGCTCTCTTAAAAGCTGTCCAAAAGAGTTGTCAAGTGATACTCTGGAACCCTCAGAGACACCTGACAAGAGCACAGTGATTGAACCATCTCACATCACCCCATTTGTCAGTCTAAAAGTGTGGTCCACGCCTGATGGCAGAACTATAGAAGGTGGAGTTAAGACCTGAACTCAGACTCTATCACGCTCTACTCCCATAAGCATCATTGTGACTACTCAAGAAAGAGTTCACCTCTAGGCCTGAGTGTCCACTCAGTGACTCTAAGCTCAAATACAATGGATATACTATAGTTAGTGTGGAGAGGAAGCCAAGGTGTGAGTATTCTTCTCACCCTACAAAACTTCCCTTTGTCTATGAAAATACAAGCTAACCAACAACATAAAATCTTTTGCCTGTAGTCTTGCATATACTTATAAACATGTAGCCCCATAACTGATATAATCCTATGCAAGTTATCTCCTCTTCTGCACAGTAAAGACTTTTAAACAATGGTTGCAAACAATCTTGAGATTTTCTAGATATTACTATCACTCCTTCCCTACGTACCTACCCAGATCATAAAATTAATTTCTCAAAACTTCAAAAGTCAGCTACCTTAGTCCTATAAATTGAGTATATCAGTTTACCAGAAAATATTGGAGGTAGACACCTTCAATATGATATTTGAGAATCAGGAATTAAAAGTCACAGTAATAATTTAGAATATCTTTCCATCGTTCATCCATGTCAGTTGTTGACTTCTATTAAATGATATGACTAGCAAACCAATGTCCTATTCAGAGGATTTAAAATCAACCTGTCAGCAAGCTGGGAACCAATATAGGACATACATTGAAGCACACCCACCTAGATAACCCCATCAGGCTCATGCTTCATCTTGTCCACAGCACTCACTTGTGTTAGGAGTTGGATAATAGAGATTCTCAGGCCTCTTCAGGCCCAGGACTTCTATTTATGCAAATTCTCTCATGTGTCGTATTTTCTAAATTCCCAGATGTGGGTTGGAAGGACCAACAAAGGTTGGAAATTTAATCAGGTATATTTAATCAGGAATAGCTGTGTCCCTGGTAGTACTTGAACTAACTCAGCTGTCTTAAAAAAAAAAAAAAAAAAAAGCTAATCTCTAGGCACCATCTTGCTAACCCAATGCCCATGTTTAGAATCAATTCTGAGGAAGCAACTACCTTTTCCAGTAAATGTGAAATACAACCATGTCTAGGATTCAGAAGCACTATAGTCTGACTCCATCATTTTGCTCTTCCAAATAATAATTTACTCAAGTATCTTAAATATATTGGAACTTTGTAATGGCTATGCCAACCCAGTCCCAGAGGACGCATGACCGTGCCCAGTTTCAAACTTATTTTGACTTTTATAAAGTGCTCTGGGACCACATAAAAGCAGAGTTTAGATTTTAAAAACAATCTCTTCTGTCTCTGAGCTTCCGCGAGTGAATAGAGGATTGCTCACATGCACATTGCCTGCTTGCTTACAGGGCGTCCTGGCCCTGAGCAAGGCATTGCATCTGGGCCTTATGGGGATGCTCTGCAGCCTGCCTGAACCAGCTTTATTTTGTGCTGTTGCTTTTATTTCACTGTGTGGACTTCCTGAAGTATGGAAATTACAACAGCCTGGGAACTTCTGCCTGAATGTCAACATTCTAGTCACCCCTTTGCACTGGTTCTGCTAAATGGCTGCCAGGGCTTTGCCCAACCCCATATCATTTCTTTTGTCTTCCAAATACCGAATTCTCAACATCATAAGTAGCAGAGTCTTTTCCTTTCTAAATCAACCTCCATTTTCATAACCTGTATTCCCAAGGAAGTTAGAAAAGACTCATTCTCTTCCATGGATTAGTCCAGGTTTGTTCAGGTTCTTTAAATATGAGTTTTTCTTCACTCATTCAATGATAGAATATCTATCACCTGGGTTGCCTTCAGGTTTTATCTGTGATTAAAAGCCTGTGTCTCACAGTCTATGAAGGGATTCAAGTCTCAATATTCCTGTGCCAAATTCTAAGATAGATATTAGGACGGGATGTTGGGACCTGATGCTAGGATTTCATTTACTAACAGAAAGAAGGTAACTTAAACTACGCAAAGGTACCTCATCAGAAAGGCCTTGTGGTCTAATTCTGAAAAACTAGCCATGGAAAAGCATATAGAGCACAGTCCTGCCTTTCCTTGATGCTATTGCCTTGAGTCAGAATCAACTCTATGTCCAATAACTTATTTGCTCTGATTTGCAGTAATTAGCTGATACTAGCTGTGTAGTGTGTTACACCTAGGACTGCTAACCACAAGGTTGATAATTCTAAACCACCAGATGATCTATAGAAGAAATATGAAACTTTCTATTCCTGCACAGGGTTGAAGTCTCTGAAACCCACAGGGTAGTTATACTCTTTGCTACAGGAGCTTTGTGAGTTGTAACTGGCTGGATGGCAGATCACTAAAGATGAGAGGAAATGTGATTGATACAATGAACGTATGTATGGATTGTGATAAGAGATGTAAGAGCTCCCAATAAAATTACTTTAAAAATAAATAAAAAATAAAGATGAGGGGCAGAATTTTCACCTTCCATGGGAGACACAGGTTTCTAGCCAATGTACTTCATGTGTAGCCACCACTCTTCTGCAAATGGTGATATGTGTATTACTATGATGCTGCATATATTTTAGTAGAACTTTCAGATTAAGATGGACCAGAAAGAAAAACCTGGTAATCCACATCCCAAAATTAAGCTACTTAAAACACTGTGGTGCATAGTTCTGTTCTAAACACATGGAACTTCATGAGTCCGAACACACTGAATGGTGACTGTTGTTTTGTTTTGTTTTTAAATCAGGTTGAAATGCATGTGTGATTCAAGGTGTAATATACTATTAAGCATTTTTATCATCAAGAGATAATTACCACCTACTCTAGAACTTTCAATCAACATATCCCACACTGTTGTGTGGTGGGCTGCAAGTTGGACTACTAACCACAAGGTCAACAATTTGAAACCACTAGCCACGCCCAGGGAGAACGAAGACGTTTACTGCTCCTGTATAGATTTATAGTCACAGAAGTCCACAAGGACAATTCTGCTGCATCTGATGAAATGGCTAAGACAGAATAAACAGGATGGCAGTGAGTTTAGTGGTTAGCTAGACTGCTATTTGGGCCATGACTTCTTAGCTATATAATCTTAGTCTTAGACAAGTAATGGCAATTACTTTGGGGATCTTAATGCTCCAATTCTATTGATATGGAAATCAGTTTTTTTGGAGGGGGGGGCGGGGGGGGCATCACTGCTCTCTGGCGGTGGGAGTAGGAGGCCCAGCCCCACTGCTGGAATTGAACCTCCATCCCAGTGGGCCGCAGTCCTGCGCACAACCACTACGCCACCGGGGCTCAGCCCTGGAAGTCAGGTTTAAACGTGCATCATGTTTTCTTGAAATTCTATGTGCTCATTTTGTTCAATACTTAGAAGTTTATGATGCACAAACTATTCATCCCTTATCTTAGTTTTTAGTCTTCCTGTAACAAAAATATCACAAGGGATTGCCGTTAACCAACAGAAATGTTATGTTTTCATTGCTGGTGGTGGTGGTGGTGGCCATACAGTAGGTTCTGGCCCACAGCAACCCTATGCACAGCAGGAGGAGACACTGCCTGCTTCTGCACCATCCTCACAATAGTTCTTATCCTGCAGTCCAATGTTGCAGCTCCAATGTCAATCCATCCCCTTGAAGGGCTTCCTCTGTTTCATTGCCCCATTATTTTATCAAACATGATGCCCTTGTCCAGGGACTGGCCTTTCCTGATAATATGTCCAAAGCATATGAGACAAATCCTCAGCATGCTTTCCTCTAAGGAGTATTCTGCTTGTACTTCTTCCAAGAGAGACATGTGTGTCCTTTTACCAATCCATGGTACTTTCTAAATGCTCTGGCTGCTCTGCAATTCAAATGCATTAATACTTCTTTGGTCTCCCTTATTCAAAGTCCAACTTTCATATGCATGGGACCATTAAAAACATCATAGCTTTGGTTGGGGGCATTTTAGGACTCAAAGTCACATCCTTGCTTTTACTATACTCTAAAAGGGTCATGTGTAGCACATTTACCCAATGCAACACATCTTTTGATTTCTTGACTGCTGCTTCCATGAACATTGATTGTGAGCCCACCCAAAACTAGTCCTTGACAACTTCAATCTTTTCTCCATATCATGATGTTACCTATTCGTATAATTGTGAGGATTTTGGCCTTCTTGATATTGAGCTGTAATCTATAATGAAGATTAAAATCTTAGCTCTTCACCAGCAAATGCCTGAAATTCTCCTTGCTTTCAGCAAGCAAATTTGTGACATCTGCATATCACAGGTTGTAAATAAGCCTTCCTCCAAACCTGATGTCACATTTTTCTTCATATAATGCAACTTCTCTTTTTATCTAATCAGCATACATATTGAATAAGTATGGCAAGAGGACACAAATCCTCTGCATATCTTTTCTGGTTTTAAACCACTTAGTATTCCCTTGATCTGTTTGCATAACTACCTCTTGGTCAATGTACAAGTTCCACATGAGCCTAATGAAGTGCTCTAGAAGTTCCATTCTTCTTCAGGCTCTCCATAGTGTCATGATATTCACAGTCAGATGCCTGAGAATAAAACACAAGTATACATCTTTCTTGGATTTTCAGCTTTCGATTAGAATCCATCTGACATCAGCAATGTCATCCCTGCTTCCATGCCCTCTTCGGAGTCTGGCCTGAATCTCTGACAGTATCCTGTCAATGTACTGCTCCAACTCACAATCCAATGTACAATCCAATGCACTGTTGGGTCATCTTCAACAAAACTTTACTTGCATGTGATTTCATGCAACTCTTAATTTAGGAAATTCGAAGTGTGACCTCATTTTTCCAGAGCTGGGGGAGGCTTTTTCTCTCAGTCGACTCTAGAGAAAAACTACTGTTCCTCTAAACTTCATCTTGAGTTGTCTTCATGTGGCTTGGCATCTGTCTTCCCTAATCTCAGGTTCTCTGGCTTACTTTTTTACTCTCTTTTATATCTCAAGAGATATACTCAAGATACATGCCATGCTTATCTTACCTCAGTAACATAGTGAAGACAATCATTCACAAATGAGATTTAACCATAGATAGAGGTTAGTATTTATGAACACATATTTTGAAGGGACATGTTTCTATTGGACTATTTAGAAACAGGACTGGTATAAGTGAATAGACAATGTAAAATATCTTGCTAATTTTACTCAGTGTTATATTTAGAAATATAGGCAGACTTTCCACATTATACTAATTTGCATTAAAATAAGTAAAGGGCCTTTGTTTGAAGAATTGTGTGCACATTTTCCAGAAAATCTTTAGAGCTTTTAAATGTAATTTAAATGAGTTAAGTGGAAAAGAAAAAAAAAAACCTTTTAGAGATTTCTTCAATATTGCCAAAAGGTTCTATCATAAGGAAGACCATTTTAAAACCTTCCCCAAAACCACACTTTGGTTTCCAAAGTCTGAACCCAAAATTGTGCTCATCTGCTCACTTTGTAAATACCAATATTAGAAGTTAAAAAGAAGTGAAGGTGCTTTGAGGAACTGAATTCCATTATTAAAAAATTGATGTTTTTAACTTCTGCATTTGATAATAAAAGAACTCTTCTTTTGTGATGAAATAAACAAAAATACCGCCTCATGGCAGGTATTACAGGAGAAATTTTAGCTTTCTACCAAAGTTTAGAAATACCACCTTTCTAAAATCATAAGTGCAGAAATAACATGTTATAAAGGAACAAATAATAGGATTTATTTGCACAAGTTTCCTACCACTGGTGGAGCAGAAACAAAAGATCTACATTAAAAGCTGTTTTTAGCCTGTCTTTCCTTCAGTCCCTAAGGTCTTCAGAGTTCAGAAATTCCAGAAGACCAACAGATTTTCCCAGTGGCAAGCTGACTCTGATGCTTGTAAGAATATCCTTCGACTTCCATAACTCTTATTTAGATGTATATCCCATTACAATGGAACAGCACGTTTCTAGATCTTAACCAGGTTGGCATTTTGCTTCTAAGAAAAACAGAACAAAATAGCCCACAATGATCCCACTGATGTCCAACTAGCTACAGATGAACTCACAAGTGGCTTCTTAGAAGCCATACAGGGAAGCCCAGATCTGAGCATGTCAGCACCCATCTGTAAAGGGTTAAGGCCAAAAAAGAGAAGAGGGATGGATAACAATCCTCGCCATATCCCCTCTACAAAAGGGACCTTTGTCACAAAGATTGCTATGTCTTGAGAAAAATCAAACACAAAAAAAGTCTTTACATTTTTCAAACTCTGTGCAGGCATCAAATAGTTATCTTCTATACCACTTATTTTTGTTATTTGCCAAGAATTCAAAGTGAACACTATCTTAGGTTGAACAGCCCCACAGATATGATCTCATGCTGCCTAGCATTAAAATAATAAAATAGGCATTCATTTCTCTACTGTATAGGTGAGACATAAATTTTCAAGTAGATTAGATGGCTGTCCCAAAGTTCACTGCTAGTAAATAATGGTCTCAGAGTTGAACCTGTGTCCTGCACGGCATGTCCCATGCCTCTACAACTTCCTCTCCCAGTAAACACTTCAGAACATATTGAGGTGCGTCAGCAGTAAGCAAATCCTATAGACACTATTGTTTGGACAAAAATTTCCTCCCAGCGCTCCAATGGATTTCACATGTTATTGACAAGAAGATTAGGGATATAGGGGAGGAGTGTCTCCACCTAATGCTTACCCTAAATTAAAATTAACTGGTCATGCCACAATAAAAGGGTTGGAAAGAAATCAGAGACACATTAGACACCTATAGTGACAACCCCAAGCAGGCTATGCTGAGACCCTGGGAAACAACAATACTAGTGACATTATATAGCACAAGTGCCCAAAATTTATCCATCAATGCATCCAACTTAGCATGTGCATACTAAGGCCACCCAAACAGTTGAACTAGCACCAGCAACATGACATTACCCAAGTGCACCTAAACTCATCCAAGATCAGCCAAGATAGAATGAGAGCAGGGTCCAAGGGCTAGTCAGACTCTTAGGTTTTTGTTCTCTTGGCTCTATGGAATTCATTCCCCTTTCTGATTTCATGTTCCAGTATTCTTTTCACATGTTTTCCCATTCCCCTGAAAAGGCTGAATTGGCCATCTTCAGTCCCAAACTCTTGCAAGATTCCTGCATGGCCTCGAATGCTTTCCAGAGACAGCATGCGCTTTCTGATACTGTAATATCCGAAAATTCCCTTTCACACATACAAATCATTTGCAATTACAAAAATGTGTCTGCTGCATGAATTCTTTCAGCTTTCAGAAGCAAGAACTAAGGTAAACCATCCCAGAAACTTAACATGATCACAGAAGCATGAAAATCAAATTGGAATCCCAACTCTGGAACTAGCTGTTCGTAGAACCCTGTGCAAGTACTTGACTTTCGTGCACTTAATTTTTATTATCTTCAAACTGAGATAAGTAATTGGGCATATGTGTGATTTTCTACAAAACAGCATTGAAACTAGTCTTATTTTTCTGCTTTTTCATAAAAGAAAAATTCCTTATGGAATTTCTTTCTACTAGCAGTAATAGGTACTAAAATCAGTCTTTCATAAAAGCAAAGTGTTATTTAAAAAAAACATACTAAGAAAGTATGATACCTGTATGTGTTTACATACTTTACTATCAATGTGTTAGGGTGGTATTGTCAAAGAATCCTGAATATACATGGATTGTAAGAAGAAATGTAGCCAGATGGGCCTAAGGGGTAAGGAAGGATAGACTCCAGCTCATTTACTTTGGTTAGAAAAGAATCTCATGTTTGGTAGAGTAGAGGGTCCAAGAAAAAGAAGAGAATTCTCAAAAAGTTAGAATAAGACATGAGTTGCGTCAGTGAACTCAGACATATCCAAGAGCAAGAAGGCCATCACTGGGCAATGCTGTAATTTGCTATACATAAGTCCACCATGAACTATCCCTGGTGGTAAGCACTAGAGTGCTAAGGTCAAGTGTTTGATCATACCAACTGCTATGTGTGAGAAAGACAAGGTTGTCTCTTCCAGTAAAGATTTACAGGCCCAGAAACCTATATGAGGTCTCAGAGAGTCAAAGTTGACTAAATGGCAGTGGGTGGTATTCACATGCATTATAGCAGACTAAATAGTAACAAGCATAGTGTTTGCTATGTATACATGCTACATAAATGGTCATGAGGGATATAGCACCAATCTGCAATTACCTCTGTGTCCAAATGAAAATTAAACTCAAATCTATGTGCAACAGAACAAAACACTGTCTAGTCCTGTACCATCCTCATAATTGCTCTGGTTGAGCTTTGTTTGTTATGTTGTTGCAACCACTTAATCAATCTATTTCACTTAGGGTTCGTCTTCCTCTTTTTCACTGACCCTCTCCTTTACCAGGCATGTATACTTTTCCTGGGACTGGTAAGCTTTCAAAAGTACACCAAAGGCTTTCTTGTCATTATTCATTTCCACGGGGTATTCTAATTATACTTTCCAAAGTAGATTTGTTTGGTCTTCTGTTGATCACTTGTGCTTTCAGTATTGAAAAGAATCAATTAATGAGAATTTTTGCTTTCTTCTCATTGAATTGGTAATCCATACTGAAGACTATATTCTTTCATCTTCATCAAAAACTGCTTCTTCTTGGCTCTCAACAAGCAAAGTTGTGCATTTCTGCATATTGCAGGTTGTTGTTGAGCTTTCTTCTAATCCTGATGCCATGTTCTTTTTCATAGTGTCATGCTTTCTCTTTACTGAACATACAGATTAATTAAGTATGGGGAAAGCCTACAACTCTGCCACATGTCGTTCCTGATTTGAACCCATGAAGTGTCCCTTGCTCTGTTTGAATGAATGCTTCTTGGTCTATGTATAGGTTCTGGAATTCTCAGTTTTACAATTTTATCCACACAGTGAAATGCTTTTGCATCGTCAGTAAAACACAAGTAAACATTCTTCTGGAATTTTCTACTTTCAGTCAATATCCATCTAACATCAACAATGATATTTCTCATTCCAGGCCGATTTCTGAATTTGGGTTTCTGGTAGCTTCCTGTCTATGTAATGCCACAAGTGTTCTTTAAATTAGCTTCAGCAAAATTTTAAATTAATACAGTATTAATTATACTGTTCAATAATTTTTGCATTGTTTTTTAATTGGCATAAATATGGATCTTTTCAGCCAGTTGGCTAAGTAGCTAGCCATCTTCAAATTTCTTAGCACAAAAATTAATGTTTCCAGTGATGCCTCATTTTGTTAAAATATTTCAGCGGTCATTCCACCAATTCCTGGAATCTTGTTTTTCAATAATGTCTTTTCCCTTTGATACCATCAATTTTTCATCATTATCTACTTCTTGAATTGGTTGAGTTCAACCAATTCTTATTGGCATTAGAATAGATAAGATATTGTTTCAATTTTACTGGATTCTTAGGGCTTTGACAATTAAGACCTGGTAATCCACCACTGTTACTCCGATCACAGCCCTAATCCAATCAATTGAAAGTAAATATCTTAATGCACTTAAAACATTAGCCAAAAACAAGACACTAGGAATTGATGGACTATTAATTGTAATGTTACAATAAGTTGATGAAACTCTGAAAGCACTTACTTATGTATGCCAGGAAATTTGGAAGACTATTCCTTGGCCATTTGAATAAAAAAAGATCCATATCTGTGCCAATTTCAAAGAAGTCTGCCCCCAGCAAACTGTTTAAAATATATAAAAATATAATTGAGATCATGTGCAAGTAAAATTTTGCTGAAGATCATCCAAAAACTGTTGCAGTGATACATTGACAGGGTACAGCCAGAAATTCAAGCCGGACTTAGAAGAGGATATAGAAGCAGAGATGACATTGCTGATGTCAGATGGCTCTTGATTCTAGCAGGGAATACCAGAAAGATGTTTACTTGTGTTTTATTGACTATGCTAAGGTACTTGACTGTGAGTCTCATAACACATTATGGATATCGTAGAGAATAAGTGGACCTCTAGAACACTTCATTGTGCTCATTTGGAACACGTACATGGATTTAAAAATTGTGGAAACAGATCGGGGAGTACTGCATGGTTTAAAACCAGAAAAAGTGTGTTGCCATTCTTAGTCGATCTGTATGCTGAGCAGATAATCAGAGAGGCGGGACTCTGTGAGGGAAAATGTGGCATGGGGTTTGGAGGAAGGCTTTTTAACAACCTGTGCTATACAGATGACCCAACCTTGCCTGCTGAAAAGTAAAGAGGACTAGAGGCACTAGCTGATGTCAATCAAGGATTGCAAGCTTCATTATAGATCACCGCTCAGTGTCGAGAAGACCCAAATCCTCGTAACTGGACCAATAGACAACACATGATAAGTGGAGAAAAGTTTGAGCTTGTCACGGATTTTTCTTGCTTGGATTCCCAGTCATTGTTCATGGAAGCAGTAGTAAAGAATTCAAAAGTTGTGTTGCTTTAGGTAAATCTGCTGCATAAGACCTCTCTAGAGTACAGAAAATCAAGGATGCTACTCCAAGGACTACAGTCTATCTGATCCACGCCACGTTGTTTTCAAATATCTCGTATATGTGTGAAAGTTGGACATTGAACAAAGACAAAAGAAGAATGCTTGAATTATGGTACCAGAGAAGCATATTGAAAGTGCCAAGGACTGCTTTAGGGACAAATCCATCTCTTCTGGAAGAAGTAAGGCCAGAATGGCACGACTTTATCCTATATACTTTGAACACATTGTCAAGAGAGAGCAGTCCTTCGCCGGAACAAGACATTATGTTTGGTAAAGCAGAGGAGGAGCGAAAAAGAAACAGGCCATCAAGTCGATGGATTGACACCCTAGCTGCAAAAATATGCTCTTGCATAGAAACAGCTGTTTGGATGGTACAGGACTGAGACCTTTTCATGCTGCCCTGCAAAAGGCAGAACCAACTTGGTGTCACCGAACATCTGCAACAGTCCTCGGGATGTGGCTTGCTGCTAGTGTAGGTGACTCTGTGGGAAAGCTTTTTGCTGGAGGTGAATCCTGCATCTGGCTCATCAAGCGGCCCTCTTTTGCCACTAAGTGAACACACCCTGGAGTACAGGGCGACCTGTTGAGCTACTCACCACAAGGTCAGTGGTTCAAAGCCTCCGGCTCTGCTGCTTCAAGGAAGAAAGATGGGGCTGCCTGCTCCCATAAGGATTTGAAGTCCTCAAAATTCAAAAAGGTACATTTCTGTTCTGTCCTATATGGTCACTATGATGTGGAGTTGATTCAAATACATTGAGTTTTGAGGCTTTTCTGGTGTACACATATATAAGGTCCACTGTACTTGCTTCTCTAGAAAGCCCTGTTTAACACAGGTATGCTGACTATGAATTCCTCCTGTGCTCTTTCTCTATCATTCTATTGGGGGCTCTTGATATGTATATATATATATCACACACACACATGCACATATATATATACATATTTGTACATTTGTTGTTTGCATCAGTCTTAAAAAATTTTCTTTCTACTTGAGCCCTTGGTATCAGCTCCTCATTTTCCCCCTCCCTCCCTCCCTCCCCATTTCCCTCCCTCATGAACCTTTGATAATTTATAAGTTATCATTTTGTCATATCTTATACTGCCGGATGTCTCCCTTCACTTATTTTTATGTTGTCTATCCCCCAGGGAGGACATTATATGTAGATTCTTGTAAGCAGTTCTGCCTTTCTACCCCACCTTCCCACTACCCACCCGGTATTGCCATTCTCAGCACTGGTTCTGAAGGGATCATCTGTCCTGGATTTCCTGATTCCAGTTCCTATCTGTAGCAGTATACATCCTCAGGTCTAGCCAGATGTGTAAGGCAGAATTGAAATCACAATAGTGGGGGGGAGAACTATTTAAGAACTAGAGGAAAATTGTGTTTCATCATTGCTACACTAAATCCTGACTGGCTCATCTCCTCCCCAAAACCCCTCTGCAAAGGGATGTCCAGTTGCCTACAGATGAACCTTGGGTCCCCAATCTCTACTCCCTCTCATTCACAATGATATCATTTTTTGTTCTTTGATGTCTGATACCTGATCCCTTCAACACCTCATGATTACACAGGCAGCTGTTCCTTTTCTATGTGACTTTGTTGCTTCTGGAATAGATAGCTGCTTGTTTACTATCAAGCCTTTAAGACCTCAGATGCTATATCTTTTGATAGACGGGCACCATCAGCTTTCTTTACCACTTTTGTTTATGCACTTGCCTTGTCTTCACTGATTATGAAGGTGATAATTATGGAATGCCAGGTTAATAGTTCAGAGTCTTCTCGTATTGAGGGAGTACTTGAGTGGAGGCTCAATACCCATCTGCTGCCTTAATACTAAACCTATAAATATA
The DNA here is from genome assembly GCA_004026705.1 of Nesogale talazaci. Taxonomy (NCBI): domain Eukaryota; kingdom Metazoa; phylum Chordata; class Mammalia; order Afrosoricida; family Tenrecidae; genus Nesogale; species Nesogale talazaci. The sequence goes on from PVJH01004213.1 coordinate 115,065, forward strand.
TGCACATAGGTATATTTTCTCCATCACCATATATTAATATATTTACATATGTACATGTCTGTATTTAGACCTCTATACATACCCTTTGCCTCTTACTTCTTTTCTCTATTTCTTTTTACTTTTCTCTTGTCCCACTATCATACCCAGCCTTCATTTGGGTTTCAGTCATTCCTTTCTATTGCATTGCCTTTGATCAACCCCTACCAGGCCTCTTACACCCTCCTTGCCACAGATTTTGAATCACTTGTTTCTCCCTTGTCCCTGGGTTGGTTAACACCACTTCCTTTCCCCCACCTCCCCTTCTCCTATGTCCCCCAGGAACCATCAGCCCAGTTGTTTTCTCCTCCAGATTGTTTATCCAGCTTATCTTGTCTAGATAAACCTGCAGGCTTGTGAATAAAAACAAGACAGCACCAAACAAAGCGACACCATAAAACAAAACAACAACAACAAAAATGACAAAAGACCTCCTAACCATAAACAAAACAAACAAACAAAAAGCCTGCAAATAGTTCAAGGTCTGTTTGTTGATGTGTAGGAGTGTTTTCTGATTGGGTCTGATGGGACACCACACCCTGACCCCAAAGTCTATTTTTGGTACTCCCTCAAAACTTCCTTGTTCTGCTCCCCTTGCTCTTCTGTTGTACACACTTAGTGTTTTGCTTCGGGTGATGGGGTGAGATCAGGCACAAACCTCTCACTGTGTCTCCAGTGCTGACCCTATAGGGGTATGGGTCTCATATGCACCTCTCTGTGCTTTGCCTGCTCTGAGTGGGGCTATCATTCTCAGGGCATAGTGGACCAGGGTGTGCTCCATGCCCTTCCTCCCCCTGTATTTGCTTTTGCTTCCATCTGGGTATGGTTCCTTTCCCCCACCAGAAAGTCTAGTGTCGTACTCTGTGGCACTCACTTCCAGGGTAGAGGTCAGGTTGGTTCTGTTTAAGATCGACCCTATAGTCTAGTCTTTTCATGCATCCCTCCATGTGTTGCATTGCCCTCCTGGTTTGGCACAGCATGGTGGGGGCTGTATGCACATTGCAATTCTGTAGAGACTTAACCAATACTCTCCCCTGGATGAGTTAGTGCCCTGTCCCATCATGTCATCATGGTAGTTTTTCCCCACCCCCACTCTCTCTCCTCTTTCCCCCTTTTCCCTTCTTTATGTTTGACTCACATGTACCTCCCTGGGTTTGGTCTGACCTCCCTCCATCACCCCAGACTACCTATACCTCCATCCATGTATTATGAGATAAGTGTCTATTCAACTATTCCTGCTATGCTGATTGTACTTGCCTCAAGGAACTCATACTTGCCCTTTTGAAATGGGATTACCTCATTTAACATGATTCCTCCCAACTCTTCCCATGAAACGATGTGTTTCATGTGATCATCCATGCTTTTCAGTGCTGCATAGTATTCCATTGTTTGCATGTGCCAGAGTTTACTAATCCACTCATTTATCAAAGGAAACTTAGGCTGTTTCCAAGTCTTTGTGATTGTGAATCGTGCTGCAATAAGTATCGGAGTGCAGATGACTAGGCATGTTTATTTCTTGCCTCCTTTGGGTATATGCTCAGTAGAGGGAAACTTGGGCCGTAAGATAGATCAGTTTCCATTTTCTTTAAGTATCTCCAGATTGCTTTCCACAGTGGCTGTACATATCTATAGCACTACCAGCAGTGGAGAAGGGTTCCTATTTTACCAGATCCCTTCCAACATTTGTTGCACTCTGATTTTCCGATTCGGACTAACCTCAGGGGTGTTAAGTGATATCTTGTGCTTGTTTTAATTTGCATTTATCTTATGACTAATGAATGGGAACACTTTCTCATATGCTTGCAGGCCATATGGGTCTCCTCCCTAGTGAACATTCTTTTCAGTTCTTTTGCCCACTTCCTTAGAGGGTTCACTGCTTTCCTCTTTTTGCAGGCCTTGAGGGTTTTGGAGATTTTAGTAATGAGCCCTTTGTTCAATGTGTCATTACTAAAAATCCTCTCCCTGGCTGTGGGTTGCCTCATCACTCACTTGGTGAAGTCTTTTGAGGCACACAGGTGTTTTATAATTATTAAATCCCATTTGTCAATTTCCAATTCACGCATGTATGCACTCTTCCCTATTGTGGTGAGCCTATCAATTTCCTGGGCCAACGATCTTAGGTTTGTTCCAATTCCTTCCTTGATGGTCCTGATGGTTTGGGGTTTTATTTCTAGTTCTTTGATTCACCTTGAGTTTGTTCTTGTGCATGGGGTGAAGTAAAGGTCATGCCTCATTTTTCTGCCTGTGGGTATCCATTGTTTCCAGCACCACTTGTTAAAAAGGGTATCCGCTTCCCATTTAATGGTTTGAGAACCCTTATGAAAGATTAGTTGTCCTTTCGCTGATGGTTTTGTTCCTGGGCTTTCTATTCTTTCCCGCTGATCTGAATATGTGCCATTATGCCAGTACCACACTGTTTTGACCACTGTAGTTGTGTAATAGACATTTAAGGCGAGTTCTCTGACTTTGTCCTTCTTCTTGAGGAGTTCTCTGCTAATTCTGGGCTTCTTCCCTCTCCGTATGAAACTGGTGATCAGTCTTCCCAATTCTTTGAAGAAGGTTTTTGGTATTTGAATCCGGAACAGCGTTAAATTTGTAAAGTGCTTTGGGCAAGAGTGTTGTCTACTATGTTGAGCCTTCGAATGCACAAGCCTGGGGTGTTCTTCCATTTGTGGAGGCCACTTTTGTTTCCTGTAGTGGGATCTTGTGGTTTCCCTTGTACAGGCCTTTAGTTTTTTTTTTTTCATTGAATATATTACTAGGTATTTAAGTTTGTTCTTGACTACTGTGAAGGGTACTGCCTTCTTGATTTCCTCCTCCATGGTCCTGTACTATGTGTATAGCAAACCTACTGATTTCTTTTCATTGATCTTGTATCTTGACACTCTTCCATATTTCTTTTTCACTATAAGTACACCCATTGTGGAGCATTTGTGGTTTTCAGTGTACAGGATCATGGCATCTGTAAATAGCAATAGTTTCACCTCCTCCTCTCCCATTTGGATACCTTTAATGTCCTTCCTCTGTTTTACGTTGTTTGCTAGAACCTCCAGTATGATATTGAATAAAAGTGGAGACAAGGGACATCCTTGTCTTATACCGTTTTTCAGTGGAGTTGTTTTTGTCTTTTCTCCATTAACTCTGATGTTATCTTAGATAGTGTGGCAATCATGTGCTTATGTTAATTTTATGAATGAAATGTAGGGGTGGAGTCTAGCTTGTTAATCTGGAGATAGCCATTGAGTAACCAATGAGGCCTCTGTGTGGGCATGACTTTCTCCTGGTACTTCTGGGAAATCTCGCGATATTTCCCTCGTGAAGATGAGAAGCTATCTCCCCCAGTTTTGGGAGTTAGTGTCAGAGATGATGAATCACGGAAAAGACAAGCTGGCAGTGTCTGAGAAGCTGGAGAAGCCGTCAGAGAGACCACATGGCCTTGCCTGGAAGGAGCCAGACCTCTGAAGCTGGAGCGGCATGCTGTTGATGGACCCTGAGCCCTGGAAGCAAGGAGCCATGGTGAGACCCCTGCCAGTGCCAGAATTCTGCACCCACTGACCTGTGACTTTGTGAGTCGGAAGGAGACTTTATAGACTGATTTCAGGCATATGGGTTAATATCAGACTTATGACTTTGAACTGGACTGGATTGGGATGCCTTCTCAGTGTCACATTCCTTTTGTATGTAAACCCTTTCCTTATATCCATATGTGTGTCTTTGAAATTTGTTCCTCTAGTCTACCCGGACTAACACAGATAACTTCTACCAGTGTGAGGCTTCCTTTTCTATCTGCATGACTGTCTTAATAAGGAATGGGTGTTGAATGTTGTCAAAAAGTTTTTTCTGTGTCTCTGGATATTATTATATGGTTTTATCTTTTTTCTTATCAATGGTGTGTATAATATTGATGGATTTTCAGATGTTAAACCATCTCTGCCTCCCTGGAATGAATCCTACCTGGTCATGGTGAATGATGTGTTTTTTAGACTTTTGTATTCTATTAGCCAATACTTTGCTAAGGATTTTTGCATCTATGTTCATTAGAGGTATGGTTCTGTTCTTCTCTATACCCTTTTCTTCTTTTTGCCCTGTTTGGGTGTCAAGTTTTGTTGACTTCATATAATCTTTTCTTTTTCTTCTGAGACTCTGTTGTCTTGGTAATTGTGGCTGACACATTGGATTCTCCATGGAGATGGGCTATATGTTGGTCTCCTGCTTGTGCAACTGATGGTTTATTACTCAGTTTGCCTTTAGTCTTATTTTGGCTGATGATATTAAAGTTCTTCATGGTCTCTTCCCACATAAACAGTCAATTTCATTCCTGTGATAATATATGTGTATAGTTGCCATTAACGTTGTTGGAAAAAATATTTGCAATGAAGATCTTTTTGGTCTTGTAAATTTCTATGATGTAATCTCTTGCTTTATTCAATCACCAAGACAGCATTTCCTAACTACTAATGATGTTTATTTCTAAATTTAGGGTTATAGATCTTATCCTACCACATACAGAATTAGATTTTAAGATAGAGCCTGAAATGTTCTTTTTGACAATTAATGGGATAAAATTCCTCTTAAATTTGTCATTCCTGGCACAGTAAACCATTTAACCACCCTATTGAAATGGTCGATATCAGTGCGATCCAGGTACTAGTGACTACTTATGAATATTCATATATTTAATTTCATTTTTGATAACTATAATTTTCCCAGATTCATATTTCATACATGAAGTTTACAAATATCAATGGATGCTTGCATCTGTTTTTCCTTTTTTTTTAAGCTGTGCCCCACCAGGAAAGATCCTGAACACATTGCTTTCTCTTCATCACTAAGGTCAAATCTACTTTGAGGAAACAACTCTTCCTAAAACATATTTTGAGTCCCTTAAAGTCTGACAGGTTCATCTTCAGGTATTATATTAGACAATATTCCACTGTTTTTTATAAGGTACTCAGTGACTAATCTCTCAGAAATAGTCTGTTCATTCTTCCTAATCTGTCTTAGTTTGGAAGCTCCTTTGAAGTCTGTTCATTATAGATTACTCTGGTGGCATTTGAAGTACTTGCTGCATAACTTCCAGCATCATAGCAACAGGAAAGCCACCAGAGTATGGAAAAATGAGTTACGTGACATAATTCCTATGCATTACAATGTAGTATGGTATAATATAGGTTTGGAAAGGGTGGTATAGGATGAGGTAAAATTTCATTCTAGTCCACATAGAATCACTTGATAACATCTCACAACAATAATCCTCAATACAGTTCCATAAATTAGATTTTGTTACTGATGTTCTGATTTCATCAAAGAAGGGATGAGAGCATGAGGAGTGGAAGTAGCTTGTGCAGGGCTACAAAAGTGAGTGACTGCACTGTGACTAAAAGCTAGGCATTTGTTTCAGAGCCTGTGCTTACAATCAGGAGACATTATCTCATCACAAGAGATTTCCCCTTGTTTGGTAGTTTCTCCACTAAAATACTTGCAAGATTTAAAGCCTCTTCTAGCAAGGTCCACTAAGAATGTTGCATTGTAATGGTAATTTAAACTAGAATCTATTTATCAGATGAAGTAGAAATTTCCAATGGGAAGATGAAACACACATACAATTAAGGACCCTGTATCTACCAAATCAATAAGGATTGATTGAAAAATAAGCAATTGGCCTTTATCTGTTACAGTCAACTGTAGAACCACTTATGCTAAATGGTAATGAAAAATGTAGATTGAACTCGATAGTCTCTCAAAAAATAGACACATTTCCAATGTGGATTGGGATGATGAAAACACAAAGCAATCTACTTATCTGAGAGCAGCCTGTTTCCACTGCAGAGAATATTAGACAAAGTTTTTCTAGAAAGAAGGAGGCAACTAGTTTGGGGTCTCCTGTGGTGCAGTGGTTATGCATTAGGTGCCAAGTGCAAGATTAGCAGTTCACAATTACAGCTGCTTTGTAGGAGAAAGACTTGACTCCCATTAAGATCTACTGTCTTAGAAGCACACAGAAGTTCACCATTGAACAATCAATATCTCCTTCTGGTTCTATGTAATATCTAACATAGGGTCACTATGGACTGGCATCTAATGGATTGCAGTGAGTTTGGTTTGGTTTTGGACCCACAGTCACAAAATTCTTTTTGCCTTAATATTGGCCTAGAAAATTAAGCCAGCTAAGTTTGCATTCACGGTGGTAAAGAATAAAAATAAGCCATCTAACTCTAAAGTGTTCAGTTGCTGTCAAGTTTGTCCCTGACTTGGGAGGATCCCATGCATGGAGGAATAAAATGCTGCCTCATTCTGCACCATTCCCGTAACTTGTTGATCAGACCGTTGTGCTGCAGAGAGATTAATACATTGGCAGGCCTTCCTTCCTACTTTGTTTTAATCTGTCAGTTCTGCTGAAGCCTGTTTTACATAACATGCAAGCTTCCACTGAGAAGTAGATGGTGACTGCACACAAAGTGCATGGACCAGGGATTGAGGACAAGCCTCCATTATGCAAGGTTAAAATTCCACCATTGAACCACCAATATCTCACTCTAACACAGCATTATGGACAGCATAGGAATTCCAAAAGGACTTTGTTGACTTTGTTTGATTTTCACTGTCCTTTTCTCACATAGAAAAGCCAAAGTTTCCAATGTTTGTATGTTAATCCTTTGTCTTATCATGAAAAAAATGCTTACTGAAAGTTTTCTGTTTATCCTAAACTATAATTGACTTATAAGCTCATTCATGATTTCATCAGATTGTTTGAATTTTCATTCATTCATTCAACAAATATTTATTGAGTATGTATATCCTTATTCCAGGTTCTTTGTATACAATGAAATATAGACCTTTCAGGTAAACACTGGACTAACTATAAGGTCAATGGTTCAAACCAAGCAGGCACACTCTGACAGAAAGCTGAGGTTATACACTCATGTAAAGATATAGGGTGGTGTTTTAGTCAAGGTAGACTAGAGAAACAAATTCATAAGCACACATATGAATTTAAGAGAGAGTTTTATATAAAAGTTCATTGGGGCTGAGCCCTGGTGGCTTAGTGGTTGTGTGTGGGACTGCAGCCCACAGGGTTGGCAATTCAAATCCAGCAGCAGCTCTCCGGGAGCAAGGCTGGGCTTCCTACTCCCACCAGGGCAGTGATGCTACACACACACACACATACACACACACACACGCAAAGTTAATTGTACATTAAGAAAGCATCCTATCCCAGTCCACATCAAGTCCATAAGTCCAATATTAGCCTTTTTGTCCAACAGCAATCTACAAAGTCCTTTAGTCTCATGAAACACATGCAATGATGCCAAAAACAGGATGATCACAAGATAGTGGGTAGAAGGTCTTTGGCTCCCATGGTGGTGGACTCTCCCCACTGCTTCTCTAGGTCCCGGTTTCTTGCTGCATCAGGGCAGGTCTCTGTGACTCCTCCTCAGGAATGTCGCTCAGGGAGCCAGCCTTGTCAGTCAAGTCTCTCAGGCAGTGGCTATGGTCACTAGAAAGTCTCCAAGGAAGTGAACCAAGAGAGATCATGTCTCTGCCTCCAAGAAGGAATTACCATATTTCCCAGAATTCTCAGAAGACCACGCCCACACAGAGGTCTCATCGATTACCTCCAGCTTGACAGTCAAGACTCCACCCCTACACTCTTAATCCTCGAATTGACACCAGATTAGGTGACTGTCACAGGTGGTTAGAATAGACCTACTGGCAGTGGGTGGGTCAGGCTACCCTTAATCATTGTATTTTGCTCCCAGTGTCCTGTCAAGTTTCTTTTTAGTGACAAATATAAAAACCTGATTGAAGTAACAAATTAAAAATATGGTTAACACCAATAGTATTTTTTTTTAATGACAGTGTTACACAGATAAAGACCAAAACCAAACTCACTGACATCAATTTGATGCTAACTTATAGTGACCCGAAAGGACAGGTTTGACTGCTCTTGTGAGTTTCTCAGGCTGTAGTTCTTTAAAGGAGTAGAAAGTCCTGTCTTCCTCCCAAGGGGCAGCTAGTAATCTCAAACTGATGACCTTAAACATAACAGCCTAATCAGTAACCACAGCTCTGTAAAATGTATGGGACAAAAGTTCAGATTAGGAAACCATGAAAAATAAGCAACTCCATTTCCCCTCTGAGGACTGATTGCCTGTCTCCTTGCTGTTCACACTAACTCTACGCTTACCTTTGAGCAAGCTGGCCTTCTCAACTGGTAGAGCTTACGTTTATCATGAGAAGAATTAAGACGGGTATCTGTGTGCTATCAGGGTTCTGTTTTACCTCCCTATTCCATATCTTTATGTTCAGACAGATCAGCAAATGTTTTAATGTATCTGTGATAACAGAAGAGACAGATATTGCAAACAATCAATGGTGGAAGACAGACACAAAATTCTCTGTCCACATTTATAAAAACAGAAGATATTGTTGAAACAAGATGAGGTTTAATACTGATGCTACAGATTGAGGAGTCTAGAGAAAGTTATGAAGGATAAGGGTGAAAGTAGAAATTATAGTTGAAGAATTCATTCCAGAGCTAGTTTTTGAAAAATAGTTGAATAACCTTCTCAAAACTCATGGTGATGAAACACTGTTGTACACTGGAGGATACTACAGAAATGTAATGACTAAATGGGATGTGGGACTGGATTGGATCCAGGAAGAAAAATAAGAATTAAAAAACCACTAATGGAAAAACTTTTGAATCCCAAGACAGTGTAAGATATGAAATAATAGTAACTTACAAACCTAACAAATTTCTATTGAATTGATTCCAATTTGTGGCACTATGTGTATTTCAGAGTAGAGCTGTTCACAGAGTTTTCAGGACTGTGTTCTTCTAGCAGCAGGCAACTAATCAGGTCTTTCTTCCAAGGTTCCTTGAGGTGGGTGAGAACTACCAACATTTCAGTTAGTGGTCAAGCACTTAATTTGTGTTATTACTTTTGGTAAGTATACCATGGTTTTGTAAAATGATAACAATTAAGTTGAATAAAAGAAAGATGCAAACTTTTTGTATTACCTTACCAAACACACTGTCAAGCTAAAATAACTTCAAAATTAAAAAATTACTCAAGTAAAGAGCTCATCTTGTTTCTGGAAACATAATTTAAAATAATCTCACAGTCCATCTAGCAAAGAAGCAACAAATTCCTCATGGAAGAAGCACAGCTACCTGTGTGATCATGTGGTGAATTGGGATCAGAAGATTTTTTTTTAAATCATATTGTTGTGAAGAAGAGGGGTCAGAGAGGAAACCCAGAGCCCATCTGTTGATAATCGGACATTCCCTTACAGACAGGAAACAGAAGAGGCAACTCATTAAGGGTGCTATATAACATCAAAAACATACAATATTCCTTTAGTGTTTTAATGCTTCCTCCCACACTATCATGCCCAGTTCGACCTGACAAATCAATCTAGCCTGGCATATGTCCATTGGTACAGAGAAGAGCTTTGGGCACAGAGAATCCCGGATAGACAAGTTGTTCAGAAACAGTCATAGAAGCAATGCTTCCATGAGGGTATGGGAAAGGAGTCAAGCTATTTAATCACTTCACCACCAAAGCTCATTATATAAAAACCAAATCCATTAATGTCAAATTAACCGTGACTCACAGCAACCCTGTGTAGCGAATGCAATTTTTAAGAAAGGAAGTTTTGTTGAGCCAGCCTCTCTTTTCATCTCAGCCCAGGTTGAACACTAAAGCTCATTACCATGGAGTCCATTGCAACTCTCAGTGACCTTAGAGAACAGGTCGAACAGCTTCTGCCACTGCTTATGGCAGAAGGCAGCCTGGCCTTTCTCCTGTGGAGTACCTGGTGGATCCAAACTGCTGGCCTACCCCCAAAGCCTATCCCTTTTGAGCAAAAAGTATATAAGGCTATAATCTTTGTGACAGCAGATTATCACATTTTTCTCTCATGGAGAGGCTGATGGGTTCAAACCATGAAACTTTTGTTTGGCAACCAAGTTAACACAGTCCCACCAGAACCCCTTATATCGTGTTTGGATAGCCTTTACAAAAGACACATTTCATCCAATCATCACATCACATACAAAACTAGACATTCCGTTATAAAATAAAAGGGACACCTGAGTCATTAGGAAAATCAAGACTACGAATATAGTCTAATTAGTGAAGAATGATAATGGTAAGACTGAATGTAAACATACTAATTTTATTAAAATTTTTTCTAAAAAGTAAGTAGCAAATTCATGATCTTTAATATTCTTACTATACTCAAAACTCCACAAAATTCATAGCTCTCTAGTCTATTTCAATTCATAGCAACGCTACAGGACAGAGTAGAACCGCCCCTGTCGGTTTCCAAGGTAGTCAGTCTTTATAAGAGTAGACGGTCTAATCCAGTGATTCCCAAAGTGGGCGCCACCACTCCCTGGTGGGCGCTGCAGCCATCCAGGGGAGCGGTGATGGCCACAAGTTCCTTTGGGGGCGATGAATAACTGTAAGGGGGCGGTGAAATGATAAAAGAAGAGAAGGTTTAGAAAAATTGATTAATGTATTCCCCTCATAACGCTTAATTTTTCTTTGAACAATGTACTGGACGTGGGCTCGGTTTCTGCATCCTCCCTCCCTTGCACTGAGGTCTGTGCAAGCGCGCACTGTACTGTTCATGTGGTGCCACTGCACTGCCGTTCCCAACACGTGAGCGCTGCGAGCATCGCTGCGGGCAACTGCCACGCGTGCGACTGTCCACGGCAACACCAAAGCCTGCAACGGCAGCGGGAGCACTAGCCACTGGCAGTCCTCCCAGCAGATCTTGGAGCACGCTGAGAATCAGGAGATTTCCCGTAATTACTACACGTAATATACTCTAAGTTACATTGTTGTGATATTGTGACAAGTTAAAGTTAACTAACAAATAGTGCGACTATAATTGGTGAGTATTATTTATTCATTTTGTAATAATTACATGCGCTTTACAATAAATAATATCATGTTTATTTCATTAGTATTTATTTTAGTTTGTTTTTTACAAAAGTGTTTCAAAAATTATCCAAAATATTAATTAACAGTTCAAACAATTAGAAACTATCTTACCATATTTAATTATAAAATATATCTATTGTCTTTTATTTTTAAACAATGAGAATGAAAAGCTCTTTATAATTTGACTTGCCCCAAATTTATTTTGACATACTGTATATCTTCCTGTTTAATTGGTATTAAAATTAAAAAAATAATTTCCAGGGGGCGCTAAGTAATATTTTTTCTGGAAAGGGGGTGGTAGCCCAAAGCAGTTCGGGAACCACTGCTGTAATCAGTCTTTCTCCTGCAGAGGATCTGGTGGTTTCAAACTGCAGACCTTGCCCACCGTGTACTCAGAGCTCCTATTAGGGAGAGAGTCCTTACTCTCGATAAGAAAAGATGAAGCTAGTTAAAAGACTACTTAATTTAAGATATGAAACAAGCTTTTGCTGTAATATTATAGCAACCAAGTAAATAATTTTTAGAGAAAAGTCGTAACTTGAAACACTACAAAATTGATGAGTAAATTCAAGCATTGATCCTTTGAAAAAGAAGCAAGTGAAATGTCAATTTTTAAATAAAACTCAACTTAAATTAAGTAATTAATATAAGAAATGATATGCTATACAGATGAAAAAATCATAAGACACAAACTGAAAAAATACCAGGTTACTCTAAAAACAGAAATATCTCATTAAATGAAACTTATGGTTCTGGGGAAATATTATATTACCTGAAATCATTCAATTAAAAAAAGATCAGTTCAGAGTTTATATATTAACTCATTAAAATAGAGTTTTTTTAACTTCTGTAGATTTTCAAGGCAGATCCTTTTTGTTCTGAAGAAACTATTCAACTTTTTTCATAAGCTAATAAACCCTGAAACCAAAATTAGACACAAAAATGTTTAAAATTTTTACTCATTAATATTAATACCTCAAAATGAATTTATTAGTACAAAAAATTAACCACCATGACAAATTAAGGTTTATCCCAAGAACCTAGGCATAATATTGGGAAATCTGTAAATATAATTAGTGAAAAAGTAAGCCTGCTAATAAAAATAGATGGATCATTTAATTATTTAGAAGTTTAAAAAGCATTCAGCAGCATTCAATTTCCACTACTTCTTTAAATTTTCTTAAATCTTAGGAAATTAAAAATAAGCTTGAATAACCAATTCAATATTACCACCAAAGAAGTCTATTGAAAAGGAATTTTAAATTATCATTAATGAAGGAAAGTATACTTATATATTCATAAATCCAAATAAAATATATTGTGTAATTCTTAGAATTAACAAATGGTAATAAAGTAATCAGACAGAAAACAAATACATGTGGGCAAGTAAAAAAAGAAAAATTAGGCTGCTAGGGTTTCAGTTCACACCTGCATGAGTTTATTCCAAACACAACCTGAAGGCTTTGCAATCAGTAGATGACTACAGACAAATTCTCTCAGTAATGAACTTATCTTAATCATATTAGTGTGACTTCAAAAGAGGTCCAAACAAAATTGTGCCCTCTAGGGGAATTGTTTGGGCTCGTTCAATTCAAGGCAGAGGTCAGTTCAGATGATTGTGGTGAGTGACAGTTTTTAGGGATTAGCCTATAAGATTTTCTCAAAAGACATAGGGCTAAGATTGCAAGATTGTGATAGATTTTTCTAAAGGACACAGGACGTACTATGAAGAAGGGTTTTCTTTTGCATTGAAAATTTCAATGGTGAGAATTAAGTTGTAAGGAGGAATTTTTTTCTACCAGGACAATGTACCAACTCATATTTCAAGGGTAATAAGGGCTTCCCTTTAAGAATATCACTGGGAAACAATACCCCTTCCACTCTACGTCTCTGACCTTGCCCCTTAAGGGTATTCCTTCGGCAGGGCTGGGGTTGTTCCTAAACCTCAAAGAACATTTCAAAGGGACATAACGTGAGTACCACAAGTCGGCTAAAAACAGTCACATTGATGTGCTGTACACTAAGGAGTACAGAGTTCTTCTGGGAAGGGCTGGAGAGATGGAGAGGCCATCTTCAGAAATGTACAGGTCTACATGGCAAGAAACAACAGGTTCATGTTTTGGTATTTTTCTTGAGTCAAGAAGGTCTCTATAATTTTGTAACACTTTTTGGCTCACCCTTATACATCACACAATTGTTTTTCAGATACAGCACCATTAACAAAATGGACTCTTTAGACCTATAGTTCCCACGTCTCTAAACCCACTACTTATTTTCAATACACAGTGATGCGCAGGGACTCCAAAAGATGAAGCTGCAAATTTCTTTCTTTTTTTTTCTTTTTGAAGCTGTAAATTCTAGATATTTCTGCCTTCTTTTTCTCTTGCAGAATAACTGGTTGGTTCGAACCATGGACTTCATGGTTAGCAATTCAATACTTAACCTTTTGTGCCACGAGGATTCCTTATCAGAATCTGGAGGCAAAAATGGCTTGCACTAGACTGTTATTTGAAAGGCAGCAGTGCAAACCAACCCAGCTGTGCCAGAAGAGAAAAGCCTGGTG